>CAKAJE020000733.1:0-241778 GCA_916610135.2 Macropis europaea
CACTATTAAACTTTTATGATAGGGCAATCGGAGACCCGACTAGATCGTATTATATTATGGTTAATATAAGAATTCTGCGTAATTCTATCACATTTGTTCAATTTATGTCGCTCCTATTTCAGATAGCGTATTGGGCTAGGTGGCACCTTAAAGCGCACGAAGTGACGAGTAAAACGCACTACTAAACTTCTCGGATAGGGCAATCAGAGACCCGATTAGGTCATCTTATATTATGGTTAAAATAAGAATTCAGAGAAATTCTATCACGTTTGTTCAATTTACGTCGCTCCAATTTGAGATAGCGCATTGGACTAGGCGGCATCTTAAAGCGCATGAAATGTCGAGTAAAATGCACTACTAAACTTCTCGGATAGGGCTAACAGGGACCCGATTAGGTCATCTTATATTATGGTTAATATAAGAATTCAGCGAAATTTTATGACATTTGTTCAATTTACGTCGCCCCGATTAGAGATTGCGTATTGGGCTAGGTGGCATCTTAAAGCGCATGAAATAACGAGGAAAATGCACTATCAAACTTCTAGGGTAGGGCAAACAGAGACCCGATTAGATCATTTTATTTTATGGTTAATTTAAGAATTCAGCGAAATTCTATCACATTTGTTCAATTTGCGTCGCTCCTATTTCAGATAGCGTATTGGGCTAAGCGGCACCTTAAAGCGCATGAAATGCCCAGTAAAATGCACTATTAAACTTCTATGATAGGGCAATCGGAGACCCGACTAGATCGTATTATGTTATGGTTAATATAAGAATTCTGCGTAATTCTGTCACATTTGTTCAATTTATGTCGCTCCTATTTCAGATAGCGTATTGGGCTAGGCGGCACCTTAAAGCGCACGAAGTGACGAGTAAAACGCACTCCTAAACTTCTCGGATAGGGCAATCAGAGACCCGATTAGGTCATCGTATATTATGGTTAATATAAGAATTCAGCGAAATTCTATCATATTTGTTCAATTTCCGTCGCTCCTATTTCAGATAGCGTATTGGGCTAAGCGGCACCTTAAAGCGCATGAATTGGCGAGTACAATGCACTATTAAACTTCTAGGGTAAGGCAAACAGAGACCCGATTACATCATTTTATATTATGGTTAACTTAAGAATTCAGCAACATTCTATCACATTTGTTCAATTTACGTCGCTTCTATTTCAGATAGCGTATTGGGCTAAGCGGCATCTCAAAGCGCATGAAATGGCGTGTAAAATGCACTCTTAAACTTCTAGGGTAGGGCAAACAGAGATCCGATTAGATCATTTTATATTACGGTTAATTTAACAATTCAGCGTAATTCTATCACATTTGTTGAATTTAAATACCTCCAATTCCAGATAGCGTATTGGGCTAGGCGGCAGCTTAAAGCGCATGAAATGAGGAGTAAAATGCCCTATTAAACTTCTATGATAGGGCAATCAGAGACCCGAATAGATCATATTATATTATGGTTAATATATGAATTCTGCGTAATTCTATCACATTTGTTCGATTTACGTAGCTCCTATTTCGGATAGTATATTAGTCTAGGCGGCATCTTAAAGCGCATGGAATGACGAGTAAAATGCACTACTAACCTTCTATGATAGGGCAATCAGAGACCCGATTAGATCATTTTATATTATGGTTAATATAAGGATTCTGCATAATTGTATCACATTTGTTCAATTTACGTCGCTCCTATTTCAGATAGCGTATTGGGCTTGGCGGCACCTTAAAGCGCATGAAATGTCGAGTAAAATGCACTATCAAGCTTCTATTATAGGGCAATCAAAGAGCCGAATAGATCATATTATATTATGGTTAATATAAGAATGCAGCGTAATTCTATCACATTTGTTTAATTAACGTCGCTCCTACTTCATATAGCGTATAGGGCTAAGCGGCATCTTAAAGCGCATGAAATGTCGAGTAAGATGTACTACTAAACTTCTAGGATAGGGCAATCAGAGACCCGATTAGGTCATCTTATATTATGGTTAATATAGTAATTCAGCGAAATTCTATCGCATTTGTGCAATTTACGCCGCTCCTGTTTCAGATAGCGTGTTGGGCTAAGCGGCATCTTAAAGCGCATGAAATGTCGAGTAAAATGCACTATAATACTTCTATGATAGGGTAATTAGAGACCCGATTAGATCATTTTATATTACGGTTAATATAAGAATTCTGCGTAATTCTATCACATTTGTCCAATTTACGTCGCTCCTATTTCAGGTAGCGTATTGGGCTAGGCGGAAGGTTAAAGCGCATGAAATGACCAGTAAAATGCACTATTAAACTTTTATGATAGGGCAATCAGAGACCCGAATAGATCATATTATATTATGGTTAATATAAGGATTCTGCGGAATTCCATCACATTTGTCCGATTTACGTCGCTCCTATTTCAGATAGCGTATTGGGCTAGGCGGCACCTTAAAGCGCATGAAATGTCGAGTAAAATGCACTATTGAGCTTCTATGATTGGGCAAACAGAGAGCCGATTAGATCATTTTATATTACGGTTAATACAAGGATCCTGAGTAATTCTATCACATTTGTTCAATTTCCGTAGCTCCTATTTCAGATAGTACATTGGTCTAGGCGGCATCTTAAAGCGCATGGAGTGACGAGTAAAATGCACTACTAACCGTCTATGATAGGGCAATCAGAGACCCGAATAGATCATATTATATTATGGTTAATATAAGAATTCTGAATAAGTCTATCACATTTGTTGAATTTACGTCGCTCCTATTTCAGATAGCGTATTGAGCTAGGCGGCACCTTAAAGCGCATGAAATGACGAGTAAAATGCACTATTAAACTTCTATGATAGGGCAATCAGAGATCCGAATATATCATATTATATTATGATTAATATAAGAATTCTGGGTAATTCTATCACATTTGGTCAATTTACGTCGCTCCTACACCAGATATCGTATTGAGCTGGACGGCATCTTAAAGCGCTAGAAATGGCGAATAAAATGCACTACTATCCTTCTCGGATACGGCCATCAGAGACCCAATTAGATCATTTTATATTATGGTTAATATAAGAATTCAGCGCAATTTTATCACATTTGTTGAATTTACGTCAGCCCTATTTCAGGTAGCGTATTGTGCTAGATGGCATCTTAAAGCGCATGAAATGTCGAGCAAAATGCACTATTAAACTTCTAGGGTAAGGCAAACAGAGACCCGATTAAATCATTTTATATTATTGTTAATATAAGAATGCAGCGTAATAATATCACATTTGTTCAATTTACGTCGCCCCTATTTCAGACAGCGTATTGGGCTAGGCGTCATCTTAAAGCGCATGAAATGACGAGTAAAATGCACTATTAAACTTCTATTTTAGGGCAATCAGAGACCCGAATAGATCGCATTATAATATGGTTAATATAAGAATTCTGCGTAATTCTATCACGTTTGTTCAATTTATGTAGCTCCAATTTCAGATAGCGCATTGTACTAGGCGGCATCTTAAAGGGCATGAAATGTCGAGTAAAATGCACTAATAAACTTCTCGGATAGGGCAATCATAGACCCGATTAGGTCATCTTATACTATGGTTAATATAAGAATTCAGCGAAATTCTATAACATTTGTTCAATTTACGTCGCTCCTCTTTCAGATAGCGTATTGGGCGAGGCGGCAGCTTAAAGCGCGTAGAATGACGAGTAAAATGCACTACTAACCTTCTGTGATAGGGCAATCAAAGACCCGATTAGATCAATCAATATTATGGTTAATATAAGAATTCTGCGTAATTCTATCACATTTCTTCAATTTATGACGCTACTATTTCAGTTAGCGTATTGCGCTCGGCGGCACCTTAAAGTGCATGAAATGACGAGTAAAATGCTCTATTAAACTTCTATGATAGGGCAATCAGAGACCCGAATAGGTCGTATTATATTATGGTTATTAAAAGAATTCTGCGCAATTCTATCACGTTTGTTCAATTTACGTAGCTCCAATTTCAGATAGCGTATTGTGCTAGGCGGCATCTTAAAGCGCATGACATATCGAGTAAAATGCACTATTAAATTTCTAGGGTTGGGCAAACAGAGACCCGATTAGATCATTTTATATTATGGTTAATTTAAGAATTCAGCGAAACTCTATCACACTTGTCCAATTTACGTAGCCCCAATTTCAGATAGTGTATTGGGCTAGGCGGCATCTTAAAGAGCGTGGAATAACGAGTAAAATGCACTACTAAACTTCTAGGATAGGGCAATCAGAGACCCGATTAGATCATTCTATATTATCGTTAATACAAGAATTCTGCGTAATTCTATCACATTTGTTCAATTTATGTCGCTCCTATTTCAGATACCGTATTGGGCTAGGCGGCGCTTTAAAGCGCACGAAGTGGCGAGTAAGATGCACTATTAAACTTCTATGATAGGGCAATCAGAGGCCCGAATAGATCGTATTATAGTATCGTTAATATAAGAATTCTGCGTAATTCTATCACGTTTGTTCAATTTACGTAGCTCCAATTTGAGATAGCGTATTGGGATAAGTGGCACCTTAAAGCGCATGAAATGACGAGTAAAATGCACTACTAAACTTCTAGGATAGGGCAATCAGAGACCCGATTAGATCATTTTATATTATGGTTAATATAATAATTCAGCGTAATTGAACCACATTTGCTCAATTTACGTCGCTCCTATTTCAGATAGCGTATTGGGCTAAGCGGGACCTTAAAGCGCATGAAATGACGAGTAAAATGCACTATTAAACTTCTATGATAGGGCAATCAGAGACCCGATTAGATCATTTTATATAATTGTTAATATAAGAATTCTGAGTAATTTTATCACATTTGTTCAATTTACGTCGCCCCTATTTCAGATAGCGTACTGGGCTAGGTGGCATCTTAAAGCGCATGAAGTGGCGAGTAAAATTCCCTACTAATCTTCTATGATGGGGCAATCAGAGACCCGGTTAGATCATTTTATATTATGGTTAATATAAGAATTCTGCGTACTTCTATCACATTTGTTCAATTTACGTCGCTGCTATTTCAGATAGCGTATTGAGATAGGCGGCACCTTAAGGCGCATGGAATGACGAGTAAAATGCACTAATAAACTTCTCGGATAGGGCAATCATAGACCCGATTAGGTCATCTTATACTATGGTTAATATAAGAATTCAGCGAAATTCTATAACATTTGTTCAATTTACGTCGCTCCTCTTTCAGATAGCGTATTGGGCGAGGCGGCAGCTTAAAGCGCGTAGAATGACGAGTAAAATGCACTACTAACCTTCTGTGATAGGGCAATCAAAGACCCGATTAGATCAATCAATATTATGGTTAATATAAGAATTCTGCGTAATTCTATCACATTTCTTCAATTTATGACGCTACTATTTCAGTTAGCGTATTGCGCTCGGCGGCACCTTAAAGTGCATGAAATGACGAGTAAAATGCTCTATTAAACTTCTATGATAGGGCAATCAGAGACCCGAATAGGTCGTATTATATTATGGTTATTAAAAGAATTCTGCGCAATTCTATCACGTTTGTTCAATTTACGTAGCTCCAATTTCAGATAGCGTATTGTGCTAGGCGGCATCTTAAAGCGCATGACATATCGAGTAAAATGCACTATTAAATTTCTAGGGTTGGGCAAACAGAGACCCGATTAGATCATTTTATATTATGGTTAATTTAAGAATTCAGCGAAACTCTATCACACTTGTCCAATTTACGTAGCCCCAATTTCAGATAGTGTATTGGGCTAGGCGGCATCTTAAAGAGCGTGGAATAACGAGTAAAATGCACTACTAAACTTCTAGGATAGGGCAATCAGAGACCCGATTAGATCATTCTATATTATCGTTAATACAAGAATTCTGCGTAATTCTATCACATTTGTTCAATTTATGTCGCTCCTATTTCAGATACCGTATTGGGCTAGGCGGCGCTTTAAAGCGCACGAAGTGGCGAGTAAGATGCACTATTAAACTTCTATGACAGGGCAATCAGAGGCCCGAATAGATCGTATTATATTATCGTTAATATAAGAATTCTGCGTAATTCTATCACGTTTGTTCAATTTACGTAGCTCCAATTTGAGATAGCGTATTGGGATAAGTGGCACCTTAAAGCGCATGAAATGACGAGTAAAATGCACTACTAAACTTCTAGGATAGGGCAATCAGAGACCCGATTAGATCATTTTATATTATGGTTAATATAATAATTCAGCGAAATTCTATCACATTTGTTCAATTTACTTCGCGCCAACTTCAGATTGCGTATTGGGCTAGGCGGCACGGCACCTTAATGCGCATGAAATGACGAGTAAAATGCACTATCAAACTTCTGTGATAGGCCAATCAGAGACCCAATTAGATCATTTTGAATTATGGTTAATATAAGAATTCAACGAAATTCTAACACATTTGTTCAATTTACGTCGCTCCTATTTCAGACAGCGTATTGGGATAAGCGGCACCTTAACGCGCATGAAATGCCGTGCAAAATGCACTATTAAGCTTCTATGACAGGATAATCAGAGAACCGATTAGATCATTTTATATTATGGTTAATTTAAGAACTAAGCGAAACTTTATCACACTTGTTCAATTTACGTAGCTCCAATTTCAGATAGCGTATTGGGCTAGGCGGCATCTTAAAGCGCACGAAATGACGAGTAAAATGCACTACTAAACTTCTCGGATAGGGCAATCAGAGACCCGAATAGATCATAATATACTATGGTTAATGTAAGAATTCTGAGTAATTCTATCACATTTGTTCAATTTACGTCGCTCCTACTTCAAGTAGTGTATTTGGCTAAGCGGCATCTTAACGCGAATGAAATGTCGAGTAAAATGTACTATTAAACATGTAGGGTCGGGCAAACAGAGAGCCGATTAGATCATTTTATATTATGGTTCATTTAAGAATTCGCTCGAAATTCTATCACATTTGTTCAATTTACGTCGCTCCTACTTCAGGTAGCGTATTGAGCTAGGTGGCATCTTAAAGCGCATGAAATGTCGAGTAAAATGCACTATAAAACTTCCAGGGTAGGGCAAACAGAGACCCGATTAGATCATTTTATATTATGGTTAATATAAGAATTCAGTGAAATTCTATGACATTTGTTCCATTTACGTAGCTCCAATTGCAGATAGCGTATTGGGCTAGGCGGCACCTTAAAGCGAATGAAATGACGAGTAAAATGCGCTATTAACCTTCTCGGATAGGGCAATCGGAGACCAGATTAGATCATTTTATATTATGGTTAATATAAGAATGCAGCGTAATTGAACCACATTTGCTCAATTTACGTCGCTCCTATTTCAGATAGCGTATTGGGCTAAGCGGGACCTTAAAGCGCATGAAATGACGAGTAAAATGCACTATTAAACTTCTATGATAGGGCAATCAGAGACCCGATTAGATCATTTTATATAATTGTTAATATAAGAATTCTGAGTAATTTTATCACATTTGTTCAATTTACGTCGCCCCTATTTCAGATAGCGTACTGGGCTAGGTGGCATCTTAAAGCGCATGAAGTGGCGAGTAAAATTCCCTACTAATCTTCTATGATGGGGCAATCAGAGACCCGGTTAGATCATTTTATATTATGGTTAATATAAGAATTCTGCGTACTTCTATCACATTTGTTCAATTTACGTCGCTGCTATTTCAGATAGCGTATTGAGATAGGCGGCACCTTAAGGCGCATGGAATGACGAGTAAAATGTACTACTAAACTTCTATGATAGGACAATCAGAGACCCGATTAGATAATTTTATATTATGGTTAATATAAGAATTAAGCGAGATTCTATCACATTTGTTCAATTTACGTCGCCCCCATTTCAGATAGCGTTTTGGGCTAGGTGGCATCTTAAAGCGCATGAAATGTCAAGTAAAATGCACTACAAAACTTCTAGGATAGGACAATCAGAGACCCGATTAGGTCATCTTATATTATGATTAATACAAGAATTCAGTGTAATTCTATCACATTTGTTCAATTTACGAAGCTCCTATTTCAGATAGCGTATAGGGCTAAACGGCACATTGAAGAGCATGAAATGACGAGTAAAATGCACTATTAAACTTCTATGATAGGGCAATCAGAGACCCGAATAGATCGTATTATATTATGGCTAACATAAGAATTCTGCGTAATTCTATCACGTTTGTGCAATTTACGTAGCTCCAATTTCAGATGGCGCATTGGACTAGGCGGCATCTTAAAGCGCATGAAATGTCGAGTAAAATGCACTATTAAACTCCTAGGGTAGGGTGAACAGAGACCCGATTAGATCATTTTATATTATGGTTAATTTAAGAATTCAGGGAAATTCTATCACATTTATTCAATTTACGTCGCTCCTATTTCAGATAGCGTATTGGGCCAAGCGGCACCTTAAATCGCATGAAATGACGAGAAACATGCACTATTAAACTTCTATGATACGGCAATCGGAGACCCGAATAGATCGTATTATATTATGGTTAATATAATAATTCTGCGTAATTCTATCACATTTGTTGAATTTATGTCGCTCCTATTTCAGATAGCGTATTGGGCTAGGCGGCACTTTAAAGCGCATGAAATGACGAGTAAAATGCAGTGTTAAACTTCTATGATAGGACAATCAGAGACCAGAATAGATCGCATTATATTAGGGTTAATACAAGAATTCTGCGTAATTCTATCACGTTTGTTCAATTTACGTATCTCCAATTTCAGATAGCGCATTGGACTAGGCGGCATCTTAAAGCGCATGAAATGTCGAGAAAAATGCCCTACTGTACTTCTCGGATAGGGCAATCAGGGACCCGATTAGGTCATCTTACATTATGGTTAATATAAGAATTCAGCGAAATTTTACCACATTTGTTCAATTTACGTCGCCCCTATTTCAGATAGCGTATTGGGCTGGGTGGCATATTAAAGCTAATGAAATGTCGAGTAAAATGCACTATTGAACTTCAAGGGCACGGCAAACAGAGACCCGATTAGGTCATCTTATATTATGATTAATACAAGAATTCAGTGTAATTCTATCACATTTGTTCAATTTACGAAGCTCCTATTTCAGATAGCGTATAGGGCTAAACGGCACATTGAAGAGCATGAAATGACGAGTAAAATGCACTATTAAACTTCTATGATAGGGCAATCAGAGACCCGAATAGATCGTATTATATTATGGCTAACATAAGAATTCTGCGTAATTCTATCACGTTTGTGCAATTTACGTAGCTCCAATTTCAGATGGCGCATTGGACTAGGCGGCATCTTAAAGCGCATGAAATGTCGAGTAAAATGCACTATTAAACTCCTAGGGTAGGGTGAACAGAGACCCGATTAGATCATTTTATATTATGGTTAATTTAAGAATTCAGGGAAATTCTATCACATTTATTCAATTTACGTTGCTCCTATTTCAGATAGCGTATTGGGCCAAGCGGCACCTTAAATCGCATGAAATGACGAGAAACATGCACTATTAAACTTCTATGATACGGCAATCGGAGACCCGAATAGATCGTATTATATTATGGTTAATATAATAATTCTGCGTAATTCTATCACATTTGTTGAATTTATGTCGCTCCTATTTCAGATAGCGTATTGGGCTAGGCGGCACTTTAAAGCGCATGAAATGACGAGTAAAATGCAGTGTTAAACTTCTATGATAGGACAATCAGAGACCAGAATAGATCGCATTATATTAGGGTTAATACAAGAATTCTGCGTAATTCTATCACGTTTGTTCAATTTACGTATCTCCAATTTCAGATAGCGCATTGGACTAGGCGGCATCTTAAAGCGCATGAAATGTCGAGAAAAATGCCCTACTGTACTTCTCGGATAGGGCAATCAGGGACCCGATTAGGTCATCTTACATTATGGTTAATATAAGAATTCAGCGAAATTTTACCACATTTGTTCAATTTACGTCGCCCCTATTTCAGATAGCGTATTGGGCTGGGTGGCATATTAAAGCTAATGAAATGTCGAGTAAAATGCACTATTGAACTTCAAGGGCACGGCAAACAGAGACCCGATTAGGTCATCTTATATTATGATTAATACAAGAATTCAGTGTAATTCTATCACATTTGTTCAATTTACGAAGCTCCTATTTCAGATAGCGTATAGGGCTAAACGGCACATTGAAGAGCATGAAATGACGAGTAAAATGCACTATTAAACTTCTATGATAGGGCAATCAGAGACCCGAATAGATCGTATTATATTATGGCTAACATAAGAATTCTGCGTAATTCTATCACGTTTGTGCAATTTACGTAGCTCCAATTTCAGATGGCGCATTGGACTAGGCGGCATCTTAAAGCGCATGAAATGTCGAGTAAAATGCACTATTAAACTCCTAGGGTAGGGTGAACAGAGACCCGATTAGATCATTTTATATTATGGTTAATTTAAGAATTCAGGGAAATTCTATCACATTTATTCAATTTACGTTGCTCCTATTTCAGATAGCGTATTGGGCCAAGCGGCACCTTAAATCGCATGAAATGACGAGAAGCATGCACTATTAAACTTCTATGATAGGGCGATCAGAGACCCGAATTGATCGTATTATATTATGGTTAATATAAGAATTCTGCGTAATTCTATCACATTTGTACAATTTACGTCGCTCCTATTTCAGATCGCGTATTGGGCTGTGCGGCTCCTTAAAGCGCATGAAATGGCGACTAAAATGCACTATTAAACTTCTATGACAGGTCAATCAGAGACCCGGTTAGATCATTTTATATTATGGTTAATATAAGAATTCAGCGAAATTCTATCGCATTTGTTCAATTTACGTCGCTCCTATTTCAGATAGCGTACTGGTCTAAGCGGCACCTTAAAGCACATGAAATGTCGAGTAAAATGCACTATTAAACTTCTATGATAGGGCAATCAGGGACCCGATTAGATCATTTTATATTATTGTTAATATAAGAATGTATCGTAATTTTATCACATTTGTTCAAATTACGTCGCCCCTATTTCTGATAGCGTATTGGGCTACGCGGCATCTTAAAGCGCATGAAATGTCGAGTAAAATGCACTATTAAACTTGTAGGGTAGGGCAAACAGAGACCCGATTTGATCGCTTCATATTATGGTTAATTTAAGAATTCAGCGAAAGTCTATCACATTTGTTCAATTTACGTAGCACCAACTTCAAATTGCGTATTGGGCTAGGCGGCACATTAAGGCAGCATGAAATGACGAGTAAAATGCACCATTAAACTTCTATGATAGGGCCATCAGAGACCAGATTAGATCATTTTAAATTATGGTTAAGATAAGAATTCTGCGTAATTCTATCACATTTGTTTAATTTACGTCGCTCCTATTTCAGATAGCCTATTGTGCTAAGTGGCATCTCAAAGCGCATGAAATGACGAGTAAAATGCACTATTAAACTTCTATGATAGGGCAATCAGAGACCCGTTTTGATCATTTTATATTATTGTTAATATAAGAATTCAGTGTAATTCTCTCACATTTGTTGAATTTATGTCGCTCCTATTTCAGATAGCGTATTGGCCTAGGCGGCACCTTAAAGCGCATGAAATGACGATTAAAATGCACTATTAAACTTCTATGACACGGCAATCAGAGACCCGAATAGATCGTATTATATTATGGTTAATATATGAATTCTGCGTAATTCTATCACGTTTGTACAATCTACGTACCTCCAATTTCAGATAGCGTATTGGGCTAGGCGGCATTTTAAAGCGCATGAAATTTCGAGTAAAATGCACTACTAAACTTCTCGGATAGGTCGATCACAGACCCGATTAGGTCATCTTATATTATGGTTAATTTAAGAATTCGTCGTAATTCTATCACATTTGTTCAATTTACGTCGCTCCTATTTCATATAGCGTATTGAGATAGGCGGCACCTTAAGGCGCATGGAATGACGAGTAAAATGTACGATTAAACTTCTATGATAGGGCAATCAGAGACCCGATTAGATCATTTTACATTATGGTTAATATAAGAATTAAGCGAGATTCTATCACATTAGTTCAATTTACGTCGCCCCTATTTCAGATAGCGTTTTGGGCTAGGTGGCATCTTAAAGCGCATGAAATGTCAAGTAAAATGCACTATTAAACTTCTACGATAGGGCAATCTGAGACCCGATTAGATCATTTTAAATTATGGTTAATATAAGAATTATAGGTAATTCTATTACATTTGTTCAATTTACGTCGCTCCTATTTCAGATAGTATATTGGGCTAGGCGGCATCTTGAAGCGCGGGGAATGACGAGCAAAATGCACTACTGACCTTCTATGATAGGGCAATCAGAAACCGATTAGATCATTTCATATTATGGTTAATATAAGAATTCAGCGAAATTCTATCATATATGTTCAATTCACATCGCTCCTATTTCAGATAGCGTATTGGGCTAAGCGGCATCTTAAAGCGCATGATATGTCAAGTAAAATGCACTACTGACCTTCTATGATAGGGCAATCAGAAACCGATTAGATCATTTCATATTATGGTTAATATAAGAATTCAGCGAAATTCTATCACATTTGTTCAATTTACGTCGCTCCTATTCCAGATAGCGTATTCTGCTAAGCGGCACCTCAAAGCGCATGCAATGTCGAGTAGAATGCACTATTAAACTTTTATGAAAGAGTAATCAGAGACCCCATGAGATCATTTTATATTATGGTTAATATAAAAATTCAGTGTATTTCTATCACATTTGTTCAATTTACGTCGCTCCTATTTCAGATAGCACATTGAACTTGGCGGCACCTTAAAGCGCATGAAATGTCGAGTAAAATGCACTACTGACCTTCTATAATAGGGCTATCAAAGACCCGATTAGATCATTCTATATTATGGTTAATATAAGAATTCAGTGTAATTCTATCACATTTGTTCAATTTACGACGCTCCTACTTCAGATAGCGTATTGGGCTAAACGGCACCTTGAAGAGCATGAAATGGCGAGTAAAATGCTCTATTAAACTTCTATGATAGGGCAATCAGAGACCCGTTTAGATCATTTTAAATTATGGTTAAGATACGAATTCTGTGTAATTCTATCACATTTGTTCCATTTACGACGCTCCTATTTCAAATAGCGTATTGGGCTAGGCGGCACCTTAAAGCGCATGAAATGACGAATAAAATGCACTATTAAACTTCTAGGCTAGGGCAAACACAGACCCGATTGGATCATTTTGTATTATGGTTAATATAAGAATTCAGCGAAATTCTATCACATTTGATCAATTTACGTCGCTCCTATTTCAGATAGCGTATTGGGCTAAGCGGCACCTTAAAGCGCATGAAATGACGAGTAAAATGCACTATTATATTTCTATGATACGGCAATCAGAGACCCGAATAGATCGTATTATATTATGGTTAATATAAGAATTCTGCGTAATTCTATCACGTTTGTTCAATTTATGCAGCTCCGATTTCAGATAGCGCATTGTACTAGGCGGCATCTTAAAGCACATGAAATGTCGAGTAAAATGCACCAATAAACTTCTCGGATAGGGCAATCATAGACCCGATTAGGTCATCTTATACTATGGTTAATATAAGAATTCAGCGAAATTCTATCACATTTGTTCAATTTACGTCGCTCCTCTTTCAGATAGCGTATTGGGCGTGGCGGCAGCTTAAAGCGCGTAGAATGACGAGTAAAATGCACTACTAACCGTCTGTGATAGGGCAATCAAAGACCCGATTAGATCAATCAATATTATGGTTAATATAAGAATTCTGCGTAATTCTATCACATTTGTTCAATTTATGACGCTACTATTTCAGTTAGCGTATTGCGCTCGGCGGCACCTTAAAGTGCATGAAATGACGAGTAAAATGCACTATTAAACTACTATGATAGGGCAATCAGAGACCCGAATAGGTCGTATTATATTATGGTTATTAAAAGAATTCTGCGCAATTCTATCACGTTTGTTCAATTTACGTAGCTCCAATTTCAGATAGCGTATTGTGCTAAGTGGCACCATAAAGCGAATGAAATGACGAGTAAAATGCACTATTAAACTTCTATGATAGGGCAATCAGAGATCCGAATATATCATATTATATTATGGTTAATATAAGAATTCTGGGTAATTCTATCACATTTGGTCAATTTACGTCGCTCCTACACCAGATATCGTATTGAGCTAGACGGCACCTTAAAGCGCATGAAATGGCGAATAAAATGCACTACTATCCTTCTCGGATACGGCCATCAGATACCCAATTAGATCATTTTATATTATGGTTAATATAAGAATTCAGCGCAATTCTATCACATTTGTTCAATTTAAGTAGCTGCTATTTCAGATAGTATATTGGTCTAGGCGGCATCTTAAAGCGCGTGGAATGACGAGTAAAATGCACTACTAACCTTCTATGATAGGGCAATGAGCGACCCGATTAGACCATTTTATATTATGGTTAATATAAGAATTCTGTATAATTCTATCACATTTGTAAAATTTACGTCGCTCCTAATTCAGATAGCGTACTGGGCTAGGCGCCACCTTAAAGCGCATGAAATGGCGAGTAAAATGCACTATTAAACTTCTAGGGTAAGGCAAACAGAGACCCGATTACATCATTTTATATTATGGTTAATTTTAGAATTCAGCAACATTCTATCACATTTGTTCAATTTACGTCGCTTCTATTTCAGATAGCGTATTGGGCTAAGCGGCATCTCAAAGCGCATGAAATGGCGTGTAAAATGCACTATTAAACTTCTAGGGTAGGGCAAACAGAGATCCGATTACATCATTTTATATTACGGTTAATTTAACAATACAGCGTAATTCTATCACATTTGTTGAATTTAAGTACCTCCAATTCCAGATAGCGTATTGGGCTAGGCGGCACCTTAAAGCGCATGAAATGAGGAGTAAAATGCCCTATTAAACTTCTATGATAGGGCAATCAGAGACCCGAATAGTTCATATTATATCATGGTTAATATAAGAATTCTGCGTAATTCTATCACATTTGTTCAATTTACGTAGCTCCTATTTCGGATAGTATATTAGTCTAGGCGTCATCTTAAAGCGCATGGAATGACGAGTAAAATGCACTACTAACCTTCTATGATAGGGCAATCAGAGACCCGATTAGATCATTTTAAATTATGGTTAATATAAGAATTCTGCGTAATTCTATCACACTTGTTCAATTTACGTATCTCCAATTTCAGATAGCGTATTGTGCTAAGCGGCATCTTAGAGCGCATGAAATGTCGAGTAAAATGCACTGCTAAACTCCTAGGGTAGGGCAATCAGAGACCCGATTAGGTCATCTTATATTATGATTAATATAAGAATGCAGCGTAATTCTATCGCGTTTGTTCAATTAACGTCGCTCCTATTTCAGATATCGTATTGGGATATGCGGCATCTTAAAGGGCATGGACTGGCGAGTAAAATGCACTATTAGAATTCTATGATAGGGCAATGAGAGACCAGATTAGATCATTCTATATTATGGTTAATATAAGAATTCAGTGTAATTCTATCACATTTGTTCAATTTACGACGCTCCTATTTCAGATACCGTAATGGACTAAACGGCACCTTAAAACGCATGAAATGAGGTGTAAAATGCACTATTAAACTTCTATGATAGGGCAATCAGAGACCCGATTAGATCATTTAAAATTATGGGTAATATAAGAATGCAGCGCAACTCTATCACATTTGTTCAATTTACGCCGCTCCTATTTCAGATAGCGTATTGGGAATGGCGGCATCTTAAAGCGCCTGAAATGTCGAGTAAAATGCACTACTAAACTTCTTTGATAGGGCAATCAGTGACCCGATTAGATCATTACATATTATGGTTAATATAAGAATTCAGCGAAATTCTATCTCATTTGTTCAATTTACGTTGCTCCTATTTCAGATATCGTATTGAGCTAGGCGGCACCTTAAAGCGCATGAAATGACGTGTAAATTGCACTATTAAACTTCTATGATAGGGCAATCAGAGACCCGATTAGATCATTTTAAATTATGGTTAATATAAGAATTCTGCGTAATTCTATCACATTTGTTCAATTTGCGTCGCTCCTATTTCAGATAGCGTATTGGGCGAGGCGGCACCTTAAAGCGCATGAAATGACGAGTAAAATGCACTACTAAACTTCTTTGATAGGGCAATCAGAGACCCGATTAGATCATTATATATTATGGTTAATATAAGAATTCAGCGAAATTCTATCTCATTTGTTCAATTTACGACGCTCCTATTTCAGATAGTATATTGGGCTAGGCCGCATCTTAAAGCGCGTGGAATGATGAGTAAAATGCACTACTAACCTTCTATGATAGGGCAATCAGAGACACAAATAGATCATATTATATTACGGTTAATATAATAATTCTGCGTAATTCTATCACGTTTGTTCAATTCCCGTCGCTCCTACTTCAGATAGCGTATTGGGCTAAGCGGCATCTTAAAGCGCATGAAATGTCGAGTAAAATGCACTGATAAACTTCTATGATAGGGCAATCACAGACAAGATTAGATCATTCTAGATTATGGTTAATATAAGAATTCTGCGTAATTCTATCACATTTGTTCAATTTATGTCGCTCCTATTTCAGATAGCGTATTGGGCTCGGCGGCACCTTTAAGCGCATGAAATGACGAGTAAAATGCACTATTAAACTTCTATGAAAGGGCAATCAGAGACCCGAATAGGTCATATTATATTATGGTTAATTTACGAATTCTGCGTAATTCTATCACGTTTGTTCAATTTACGTAGCTCCAATTTCAGATAGCGTATTGGACTAAGCGGCATCTTAAAGCGCATGAAATGTCGAGTAAAATGCACTACTACACTTCGAGGTTAGGGCAATCAGAGACCCGATTAGATCATCTTATATTATGGTTATTATAAGAATTCGTCGTAACTCTATCACATTTGTCCAATTTACGTAGCTCCAATTTCAGATAGTGTATTGAGATAGGCGACCCCTTAAAGCGCATGTAATGACGAGTAAAATGCGGTATTAAACTTCTATGATAGGGCAATCAGAGACTCGATTAGATCATTTTATATTATTGTTAATTTTAGAATTCAGCGTAATCCTATCACATTTGTTGAATTTACGTAGCTCCTATTTCAGATATCGTATTGAGATGGGCGGCATCTTGATGCGCATGAAATGTCGAGTAAAATGCACTATTAAACATCTGGGGTAGGGCAAACAGAGAGCCGATTAGATCATCATATATTATTGTTAATTTAAGGATTCATCGTAACTCTATCACATTTGTCCAATTCACGTCGCTCCTACACCAGATATCGTACTGTGCTAGGCGGTATCTTAAAGCGCATGAAATGTCGAATATAGTGCACTACTAACCTTCTCGGATACGGCCATCAGAGATCTAATTAGATCATTTTATATTATGGTTAATATAAGAATTCAGCGAAATTCTATCAGATTTGTTCAATTTACGTCGTTCCAACTTAAGATAGCGTATCGGGATAAGCGGCACCTTAAAGCGCATGAAATGCCGAGCCAAATGCACTACTAAACTTCTATGATACAGCAATCAGAGACCCGATTAGATCATTTTATGATATGGTTAATATATGAGTTCAGCGTTATTCTATCACATTTGTTCAATTTACGTCGCTCCCGTTTCAGATAGCATATTGGGCTACGCGGCATCTTAAAGCTCATGATATGTCGAGTAAAATGCACCAGTAACCTTCTAGGGCAGGGCAAACAGAGACCAGATTAGATAATTTTATATTATGGTTAATATAAGAATTCTGCGTAATTCTATCACATTTGTTCAATTTACGACGCTCCTATTTCAAATAGTATATTGGGCTAGGCGGCACCTTAAAGCGCGTGGAATGACGAGTAAAATAAACTACTAACCTTCTATGATAGGGCAGTCAGAGACCCAAATATATCATATTATATTATGGTTAATATAAGAATTCTGCGTAATTCTATCACGTTTGTTCAATTCATGTCGGTCCTACTTCAGATACCGTATTGGGCTAAGCGGCATCTTAAAGCGCATGAAATGTCGAGTAGAATGCACTACTAAACTTGTATGATAGGGCAATCAGAGACCCGATTAGATTATTTTATATTATGGTTAATATAAAGATTCAGGGAAACTCTATCACATTTGTTCAATTTACGTCGCTCCTATTACAGATAGCGTATTGGGCTAGGTGGCATCTTAAAGCGCACGAAATGTCGAGTAAAATGCACTAAGAAGCTTCTATGATAGGGCAATCAGAGACCCGTTTAGATCATTTTATGTTATTGTTAATATAAGAATGCAGCGTAATTTTATCACATTTGTTAAATTTACGTCGCCCCTATTTTAGATAGCGTGTTGGGCTAGGTAGCATCTTAAAGCGCATGAAATGTCGAGTAAAATGAAGTATTAAACTTCTAGGGTAGGGCAAACAGAGACCCGATTAGATCATTTATATTATGGTTAATATAAGAATTCTGCGTAATTCTAACACGTTTGTTCAATTTACGTCGCTCCTACGTCAGATAGCGTATTGGGCTAAGCGGCATCTGAAAGCGCGTGGAATGACGAGTAAAATGCACTACTAACCTTCTATGATAGGTCAATCAGAGACCCGGTTAGGTCATTTTATATTATGGTTAATATAAGAATTCTGCGTAATTCTCTCACATTTGTTCGATTTACGTCACTCCTACTTCAGATAGCGTATTGGGCTAGGCGGCACCTTAAAGCACGTGGAATGGCGAGTAAAATGCAATACTAACCTTCTATGATAGGGCAATCAGAGACCCAAATTGGTCATATCATATTATGGTTAATATAAGAATTCTGCGTAATTCTATCACGTTTGTTCAATTTATGTCGCTCCTACTTCAGATACCGTATTGGGCTAAGCGGCATCTTAAAGCGCATGAAATGTCGAGTAAAATGCACTACCAAACTTCTTTGATAGGGCAATCAGAGACCCGATTAGATCATTTTATATTATGGTTAATATAAGAATTCTGCGTAACTCCATCACATTTGTTCAATTTACGCAGCTCCAATTTCAGATAGCGGATAGGGCTAGACGGCACCTTAAAGCGCATGAAATGACGAGTAAAATGCACTACTGAACTTTTTTGATAGGGTAATCAGAGACCCGATTAGATGATTTTATATTATGGTTAATATAATAATTCAGCGAAATTCTATCACATTTGTTCAATTTACTTCGCGCCAACTTCAGATTGCGTATTGGGCTAGGCGGCACGGCACCTTAATGCGCATGAAATGACGAGTAAAATGCACTATCAAACTTCTGTGATAGGCCAATCAGAGACCCAATTAGATCATTTTGAATTATGGTTAATATAAGAATTCAACGAAATTCTAACACATTTGTTCAATTTACGTCGCTCCTATTTCAGACAGCGTATTGGGATAAGCGGCACCTTAACGCGCATGAAATGCCGTGCAAAATGCACTATTAAGCTTCTATGACAGGATAATCAGAGAACCGATTAGATCATTTTATATTATGGTTAATTAAGAATTAAGCGAAACTTTATCACACTTGTTCAATTTACGTAGCTCCAATTTCAGATAGCGTATTGGGCTAGGCGGCATCTTAAAGCGCACGAAATGACGAGTAAAATGCACTACTAAACTTCTCGGATAGGGCAATCAGAGACCCGAATAGATCATAATATACTATGGTTAATGTAAGAATTCTGAGTAATTCTATCACATTTGTTCAATTTACGTCGCTCCTACTTCAAGTAGTGTATTTGGCTAAGCGGCATCTTAACGCGAATGAAATGTCGAGTAAAATGTACTATTAAACATGTAGGGTCGGGCAAACAGAGAGCCGATTAGATCATTTTATATTATGGTTCATTTAAGAATTCGCTCGAAATTCTATCACATTTGTTCAATTTACGTCGCTCCTACTTCAGGTAGCGTATTGAGCTAGGTGGCATCTTAAAGCGCATGAAATGTCGAGTAAAATGCACTATAAAACTTCCAGGGTAGGGCAAACAGAGACCCGATTAGATCATTTTATATTATGGTTAATATAAGAATTCAGTGAAATTCTATGACATTTGTTCAATTTACGTTGCTCCAACTTCAGATAGCGTATTGGGCTAGACAGCACCTTAAAGGGCATGAAATGACGAGTAAAATGCAGTCTTAATCTTCTATGATAGGGCAATCAGAGACCGGATTAGATCATTTAAAATTATGGTTAAGATAAGTATTCTGCGAAATTTTATCACATTTGTTCAATTTACGTCGCTCCTATTTCAGATAGCGTATTGGGCTAAGCGGCATCTTAAAGCGCATGAAATGTCGAGTAAAATGCACTACTAAACTTCTAGGATAGGGCAATCAGAGGCCCGTGTAGGTCATCTAATGTTATGATTAATATAAGAATTTACCGTAATTCTATCACATTTGTTCAATTTACGTCGCTCCTATTTCAGATGCAGTATGGGTCTAAGCGGCATCTTAAAGCGCATGAAATGTCGAGTAAAATGCACTATTAAGCTTCAATGGTAGGTCGAATAGAGACCCGATTAGATCATTTTATATTATGTTTAATATAAGAAGCTTGCGTAATTCTATCACATTTGTTCAATTTACGTCGCCCCTATATCAGATAGCGTATTGGGCTACGCGGCATCTTAAAGCGCATGAAATGTCGAGTAAAATGCACTATTAAACTTGAAGGGTATGGCAAACAGAGACCCGATTTGATCGTTTCATATTATGGTTAATTTAAGAATTCAGCGTAATTCTATCACATTTGTACAACTTACGTCACTCCTATTTCAGATAGCGTATTGGGCTAGGCGGCACCTTAAAGCGCATGAAATGAGGAGTAAAATGCCCTATTAAACTTCTATGATAGGGCAATCAGGGACGCGTTCAGATCATTTTACATTATTGTTAATATAAGCATTCAGCGTAATTTTATCACATTTGTTCAATTTACGTTGCCCCTATTTCAGATAGCGTATTGGACTAAGCAGCAGCTTAAAGCGCATGAAATGTCGAGTAAAATGCACTATTAAACTTCGATGATAGGGCGATCAGAGACCCGAATAGATCGTATTTTATTATGGTTAATATAAGAATTCTGCGTAATTCGATCACATTTGTTGATTTTATGTCGCTCCTACTTCAGGTAGCGTATTGGGCTAAGCGGCATCTTAAAGCGCATGAAATGTCGACTAAAATGCACTACTAAACTTCTATGATAGGGCAATCAGAGACCCGAATGGATCATATTATATTATGGTTAATATAAGAATTCTGCGTAATTCTATCACATTTGTTCAATTTACGTAGCTCCAATTTCAGATGGCGCATTGGACTAGGCGGCATCTTAAAGCGCATGAAATGTCGAGAAAATGCACTATTAAACTCCTAGGGTAGGGTGAACAGAGACCCGATTAGATCATTTTATATTATGGTTAATTTAAGAATTCAGGGAAATTCTATCACATTTATTCAATTTACGTCGCTCCTATTTCAGATAGCGTACTGGTCTAAGCGGCACCTTAAAGCACATGAAATGTCGAGTAAAATGCACTATTAAACTTCTATGATAGGGCAATCAGGGACCCGATTAGATCATTTATATTATTGTTAATATAAGAATGTATCGTAATTTTATCACATTTGTTCAAATTACGTCGCCCCTATTTCTGATAGCGTATTGGGCTACGCGGCATCTTAAAGCGCATGAAATGTCGAGTAAAATGCACTATTAAACTTGTAGGGTAGGGCAAACAGAGACCCGATTTGATCGCTTCATATTATGGTTAATTTAAGAATTCAGCGAAAGTCTATCACATTTGTTCAATTTACGTAGCACCAACTTCAAATTGCGTATTGGGCTAGGCGGCACATTAAGGCAGCATGAAATGACGAGTAAAATGCACCATTAAACTTCTATGATAGGGCCATCAGAGACCAGATTAGATCATTTTAAGTTATGGTTAAGATAAGAATTCTGCGTAATTCTATCACATTTGTTTAATTTACGTCGCTCCTATTTCAGATAGCCTATTGTGCTAAGCGGCATCTCAAAGCGCATGAAATGACGAGTAAAATGCACTATTAAACTTCTATGATAGGGCAATCAGAGACCCGTTTTGATCATTTTATATTATTGTTAATATAAGAATTCAGTGTAATTCTCTCACATTTGTTGAATTTATGTCGCTCCTATTTCAGATAGCGTATTGGCCTAGGCGGCACCTTAAAGCGCATGAAATGACGATTAAAATGCACTATTAAACTTCTATGACACGGCAATCACAGACCCGAATAGATCGTATTATATTATGGTTAATATATGAATTCTGCGTAATTCTATCACGTTTGTTCAATCTACGTACCTCCAATTTCAGATAGCGTATTGGGCTAGGCGGCATTTTAAAGCGCATGAAATTTCGAGTAAAATGCACTACTAAACTTCTCGGATAGGTCGATCACAGACCCGATTAGGTCATCTTATATTATGGTTAATTTAAGAATTCGTCGTAATTCTATCACATTTGTTCAATTTACGTCGCTCCTATTTCATATAGCGTATTGAGATAGGCGGCACCTTAAGGCGCATGGAATGACGAGTAAAATGTACGATTAAACTTCTATGATAGGGCAATCAGAGACCCGATTAGATCATTTTACATTATGGTTAATATAAGAATTAAGCGAGATTCTATCACATTAGTTCAATTTACGTCGCCCCTACTTCAGATAGCGTTTTGGGCTAGGTGGCATCTTAAAGCGCATGAAATGTCAAGTAAAATGCACTATTAAACTTCTACGATAGGGCAATCTGAGACCCGATTAGATCATTTTAAATTATGGTTAATATAAGAATTCAGCGAAATTCTATCACATTTGTCCAATTTACGACGCTCCTATTTCAGATAGCGTATTGGGCTGTGCGGCATCTTAAAACGCACGAAATGTCGAGTAAAATGCACTACTAAACTTCTCGGATAGGGAAGGCAGAAACCCGATTAGGTCATTTTATATTATGGTTAATATAAGAATTATAGGTAATTCTATTACATTTGTTCAATTTACGTCGCTCCTATTTCAGATAGTATATTGGGCTAGGCGGCATCTTGAAGCGCGGGGAATGACGAGCAAAATGCACTACTGACCTTCTATGATAGGGCAATCAGAAACCGATTAGATCATTTCATATTATGGTTAATATAAGAATTCAGCGAAATTCTATCATATATGTTCAATTCACATCGCTCCTATTTCAGATAGCGTATTGGGCTAAGCGGCATCTTAAAGCGCATGATATGTCAAGTAAAATGCACTACTAAGCTTCTAGGATAGGGCAATTAGAGATCCGATTATGTCATCTTATATAATGGTTAATATAAGGATCCAGCGTAATTCTATCACATTTGTTCAATTTACGTCGCTCCTACACCAGATATCGTATTGAGCTAGGCGGCACCTTAAAGCGCATGAAATGGCGAATAAAATGCACTACTATCCTTCTCGGATACGGCCATCAGAGACCCAATTAGATCATTATATATTATGGTTAATATAAGAATTCAGCGCAATTCTATCACATTTGTTCAATTTAAGTAGCTGCTATTTCAGATAGTATATTGGTCTAGGCGGCATCTTAAAGCGCGTGGAATGACGAGTAAAATGCACTACTAACCTTCTATGATAGGGCAATGAGCGACCCGATTAGACCATTTTATATTATGGTTAATATAAGAATTCTGTATAATTCTATCACATTTGTAAAATTTACGTCGCTCCTAATTCAGATAGCGTACTGGGCTAGGCGCCACCTTAAAGCGCATGAAATGGCGAGTAAAATGCACTATTAAACTTCTAGGGTAAGGCAAACAGAGACCCGATTACATCATTTTATATTATGGTTAATTTAAGAATTCAGCAACATTCTATCACATTTGTTCAATTTACGTCGCTTCTATTTCAGATAGCGTATTGGGCTAGGCGGCATCTCAAAGCGCATGAAATGGCGTGTAAAATGCACTATTAAACTTCTAGGGTAGGGCAAACAGAGATCCGATTACATCATTTTATATTACGGTTAATTTAACAATACAGCGTAATTCTATCACATTTGTTGAATTTAAGTACCTCCAATTCCAGATAGCGTATTGGGCTAGGCGGCACCTTAAAGCGCATGAAATGAGGAGTAAAATGCCCTATTAAACTTCTATGATAGGGCAATCAGAGACCCGAATAGTTCATATTATATCATGGTTAATATAAGAATTCTGCGTAATTCTATCACATTTGTTCAATTTACGTAGCTCCTATTTCGGATAGTATATTAGTCTAGGCGTCATCTTAAAGCGCATGGAATGACGAGTAAAATGCACTACTAACCTTCTATGATAGGGCAATGAGAGACCAGATTAGATCATTCTATATTATGGTTAATATAAGAATTCAGTGTAATTCTATCACATTTGTTCAATTTACGACGCTCCTATTTCAGATACCGTAATGGACTAAACGGCACCTTAAAACGCATGAAATGAGGTGTAAAATGCACTATTAAACTTCTATGATAGGGCAATCAGAGACCCGATTAGATCATTTAAAATTATGGGTAATATAAGAATGCAGCGCAACTCTATCACATTTGTTCAATTTACGCCGCTCCTATTTCAGATAGCGTATTGGGAATGGCGGCATCTTAAAGCGCCTGAAATGTCGAGTAAAATGCACTACTAAACTTCTTTGATAGGGCAATCAGTGACCCGATTAGATCATTACATATTATGGTTAATATAAGAATTCAGCGAAATTCTATCTCATTTGTTCAATTTACGTTGCTCCTATTTCAGATATCGTATTGAGCTAGGCGGCACCTTAAAGCGCATGAAATGACGTGTAAAATGCACTATTAAACTTCTATGATAGGGCAATCAGAGACCCGATTAGATCATTTTAAATTATGGTTAATATAAGAATTCTGCGTAATTCTATCACATTTGTTCAATTTGCGTCGCTCCTATTTCAGATAGCGTATTGGGCGAGGCGGCACCTTAAAGCGCATGAAATGACGAGTAAAATGCACTACTAAACTTCTTTGATAGGGCAATCAGAGACCCGATTAGATCATTATATATTATGGTTAATATAACAATTCAGCGAAATTCTATCTCATTTGTTCAATTTACGACGCTCCTATTTCAGATAGTATATTGGGCTAGGCCGCATCTTAAAGCGCGTGGAATGATGAGTAAAATGCACTACTAACCTTCTATGATAGGGCAATCAGAGACCCAAATAGATCATATTATATTACGGTTAATATAATAATTCTGCGTAATTCTATCACGTTTGTTCAATTTCCGTCGCTCCTACTTCAGATAGCGTATTGGGCTAAGCGGCATCTTAAAGCGCATGAAATGTCGAGTAAAATGCACTGATAAACTTCTATGATAGGGCAATCACAGACAAGATTAGATCATTCTAGATTATGGTTAATATAAGAATTCTGCGTAATTCTATCACATTTGTTCAATTTATGTCGCTCCTATTTCAGATAGCGTATTGGGCTCGGCGGCACCTTTAAGCGCATGAAATGACGAGTAAAATGCACTATTAAACTTCTATGAAAGGGCAATCAGAGACCCGAATAGGTCATATTATATTATGGTTAATTTACGAATTCTGCGTAATTCTATCACATTTGTCCAATTTACGTAGCTCCAATTTCAGATAGTGTATTGAGATAGGCGACCCCTTAAAGCGCATGTAATGACGAGTAAAATGCGGTATTAAACTTCTATGATAGGGCAATCAGAGACTCGATTAGATCATTTTATATTATTGTTAATTTTAGAATTCAGCGTAATCCTATCACATTTGTTGAATTTACGTAGCTCCTATTTCAGATATCGTATTGAGATGGGCGGCATCTTGATGCGCATGAAATGTCGAGTAAAATGCACTATTAAACATCTGGGGTAGGGCAAACAGAGAGCCGATTAGATCATCATATATTATTGTTAATTTAAGGATTCATCGTAACTCTATCACATTTGTCCAATTCACGTCGCTCCTACACCAGATATCGTACTGTGCTAGGCGGTATCTTAAAGCGCATGAAATGTCGAATATAGTGCACTACTAACCTTCTCGGATACGGCCATCAGAGATCCAATTAGATCATTTTATATTATGGTTAATATAAGAATTCAGCGAAATTCTATCAGATTTGTTCAATTTACGTCGTTCCAACTTAAGATAGCGTATCGGGATAAGCGGCACCTTAAAGCGCATGAAATGCCGAGCCAAATGCACTACTAAACTTCTATGATACAGCAATCAGAGACCCGATTAGATCATTTTATGATATGGTTAATATATGAGTTCAGCGTTTTTCTATCACATTTGTTCAATTTACGTCGCTCCCGTTTCAGATAGCATATTGGGCTACGCGGCATCTTAAAGCGCATGATATGTCGAGTAAAATGCACCAGTAACCTTCTAGGGCAGGGCAAACAGAGACCAGATTAGATAATTTTATATTATCGTTAATATAAGAATTCTGCGTAATTCTATCACATTTGTTCAATTTACGACGCTCCTATTTCAAATAGTATATTGGGCTAGGCGGCACCTTAAAGCGCGTGGAATGACGAGTAAAATAAACCACTAACCTTCTATGATAGGGCAGTCAGAGACCCAAATATATCATATTATATTATGGTTAATATAAGAATTCTGCGTAATTCTATCACGTTTGTTCAATTCATGTCGCTCCTACTTCAGATACCGTATTGGGCTAAGCGGCATCTTAAAGCGCATGAAATGTCGAGTAGAATGCACTACTAAACTTCTATGATAGGGCAATCAGAGACCCGATTAGATTATTTTATATTATGGTTAATATAAAGATTCAGGGAAACTCTATCACATTTGTTCAATTTACGTCGCTCCTATTACAGATAGCGTATTGGGCTAGGTGGCATCTTAAAGCGCACGAAATGTCGAGTAAAATGCACTAAGAAGCTTCTATGATAGGGCAATCAGAGACCCGTTTAGATCATTTTATGTTATTGTTAATATAAGAATGCAGCGTAATTTTATCACATTTGTTAAATTTACGTCGCCCCTATTTTAGATAGCGTGTTGGGCTAGGTAGCATCTTAAAGCGCATGAAATGTCGAGTAAAATGAAGTATTAAACTTCTAGGGTAGGGCAAACAGAGACCCGATTAGATCATTTTATATTATGGTTAATATAAGAATTCTGCGTAATTCTAACACGTTTGTTCAATTTACGTCGCTCCTACGTCAGATAGCGTATTGGGCTAAGCGGCATCTGAAAGCGCGTGGAATGACGAGTAAAATGCACTACTAACCTTCTATGATAGGGTAATCAGAGACCCGGTTAGGTCATTTTATATTATGGTTAATATAAGAATTCTGCGTAGTTCTCTCACATTTGTTCAATTTACGTCACTCCTACTTCAGATAGCGTATTGGGCTAGGCGGCACCTTAAAGCACGTGGAATGGCGAGTAAAATGCAATACTAACCTTCTATGATAGGGCAATCAGAGACCCAAATTGGTCATATCATATTATGGTTAATATAAGAATTCTGCGTAATTCTATCACGTTTGTTCAATTTATGTCGCTCCTACTTCAGATACCGTATTGGGCTAAGCGGCATCTTAAAGCGCATGAAATGTCGAGTAGAATGCACTACTAAGCTTCTATGATAGGGCAATCAGAGACCCGATTAGATTATTTTATATTATGGTTAATATAAGGATTCAGGAAAACTCTATCACATTTTTTCAATTTACGTCGGTTCTATTTCAGATAGCGGATTGGGCTAGGCGGTACCTTAAAGCGCATGTAATGACGAGTAAAATGCAGTAATAAACTTCTATGATAGGGCAATCAAAGACCCGATTAGATCATTTTAAATTATGGTTAATATAAGAATTCAGCGAAATTCTGTCACATTTTTTCAATTTACGTCGCTCCTATTTCAGATAGCGTGTTGAGCTAGGCGGCACCTTAAAGCGCATGAAATGTCGAGTAAAATGCACTATTAAACTTCTATGATAGGGAAAACAGAGAGCCGATTAGATCATCTTATATTATGGCTAATTTAAGAATTCAGCGTAATTCTATCACATTTAATATATCTACGGCGATCCTATTTCAGCTAGCGTATTGGGCTAAGCGGAATCTTAAAGCGCGTGGAATGGCGATTAAAATGCACTATTAACCTTCTATGATAGGGCAATCAGAGACCCGATTAGACCATTTTATATTTTGGTTAATATAAGAATTCCGCGAAATTCTGTCACATTTGTTCAATTTACGTCGCTCCTATTTCAGATAGCGTATTGGGCTAGGCGGCACCTTAAAGCGCGTGGAATGACGAGTGAAATGCACTAGTAAACTTCTATGACAGTGCGATCAGAGACCCGATTAGATAATTTTGTATTATTGTTAATATAAGAATTCAACGTAATTTTATCACATTTGTTCAATTTATGTCGCTCCAATTTCAGATAGCGTAATGGGCTAGGCGGCACCTTAAAGCGCATGATGTGGCGAGTAAGATACACAATTAAACTTCTATGATAGGGCAATCAGAGACCCGAATAGATCGTATTATATTATGGTTAATATAAGAATTCAGCGTAATTCTATCACATTTGTTCAATTTACGTCGCCCCTATTTCAGATAGCGTACTGGGCTAGGCGGCACCTTAAAGCGCATGAAATGACGAGTGAAATTCACTGTTAAACTTCTATGATAGGGCAATCAGAAACCAGAATAGATCGTATTATATTATGGTTAATATAAGAATTCTGCGTAATTCTGTCACATTTTTTCAATTTACGTCGCCCCTGTTTAGAGATAGCGTTTTGGGCTAGATGGCATCTTAAAGCGCATGAAATGTCGAGTAAAATGCACTATTAAACTTCTATGATAGGACAATCAGAGACCCGATTAGGTCATTTTGTATTATTGTTAGTATAAGAATTCTGGGTAATTTTATCACATTTGTTCAATTTATGTCGCTCCTATCTCAGATAGCGTATTGGGCTAGGCGGCACCTTAAAGCGCATGAAATGACGAGTAAAATGCACTATTAAACTTCTATGATAGGGCAATCAGAGACCCGAATACATCGTATTATATTATGGTTAATATAAGAATTCTGCGTAATTCTATCACGTCTGTTCAATTTTCGTAGCTGCAATTTCATATAGCGTTTTAGACTAGGTGCCATCTTAAAGCGCATGCAATGTCGAGTAAAATGCACTATTAAACTTCTAGGGTAGGGCAAACAGAGACCCGATTAGATCATTTTATATTATGGTTAATATAAGCATTCAGCGTAATTATATCACATTTGTTCACTTTCTGTCGCTCCTATTTCAGATAGCGTATTGGGGTAGGCTGCACCTTAAAGCGCACGAAGTGTCGAGTAAAATGCAATTGTAAACTTCTTTGATAGGATAATCAGAAACCCGATTAGATCATTTTATATTATTGTTAATATAAGAATTTTGCGTAATTTTATCACATTTGTACAATCTACGTCGTCGCTTTTTCAGATTGCATATTGGGCTAGGTTGTATCTTAAAGCGAATGAAATGTCGAGTAAGATTCACTATTAAACTTCTAAGATCGGGGAATCAGAGACCCGATTAGGTCATCTTATATTATGATTAATATAAGAATTCAGCGTAATTCTATCACACTTGTTCAATTTACGTATCTCCAATTTCAGATAGCGTATTGTGCTAAGCGGTATCTTAGAGCGGATGGAATGTCGAGTAAAATGCACTACTAAACTCCTAGGGTAGGGCAATGAGAGACCCGATTAGGTCATCTTATATTATGGTTAATATAAGAATTCTGCGTAATTCTCTCGCATTTGTACAATTCACGTCGCTCCTACTTCAGATAGCGTATTGGGCTAAGCAGCAACTTAAAGCGCATGAAATGGCGAGTAAAATGCACTATTAAACTTCGATGATAGGGCAATCGGAGACCCGAATAGATCCAATTATATTATGGTTAATATAAGAATTCTGCGTAATTCTATCACATTTGTTGAATTTATGTCGCTCCTACTTCAGGTAGCGTATTGGGCTAAGCGGCATCTTAAAGCGCATGAAATGTCCACTAAAATGCACTACTAAACTTCTAGGATAGGGCAATCAGAGACCCGATAAGGTAATCTTATGTTTTGATTAATGTAAGAATTCTGCGTAATTCTATCACGTTTCTTCAATTTACGTAGCTCCAATTTCAGATAGCGTATTGGGATAGTCGGCATCTTAAATCGCATGAAATGTCGAGTAAAATGCACTATTAAACTTCTAGGGTAGGGCAAACAGGGACCCGACTAGATCATTTTATATTATGGTTCATATAAGAATTCTGCGTAATTGTATCGCATTTGTTCAATTTACGACGCTCCTATTTCAGATAGCGTATTGGGCTAAGCGGCACCTTAAAGCGCATGAAATGACGAGTAAAATGCAATACTAAACTTCACGGATAGGGCAAACAGAGACCCGATTAGTTCATTTTATATTATTGTTAATATAAGAATTCAGCAAAATTCAATCACATTTGTTCAATTTACGTCGCTCCTATTTCAGATAGCGTATTGGGCTAAGCGGCTCCTTAAAGCGCATGAAATGTCGAGTTAAATGCGCTATGAAACATCTATGATAGGGCAATGAGAGACCCGTTTAGATCAGTTTATATTATTGTTAATATAGGAATTCAGCGTAATTTTATCACATTTGTTCAATTTACGTCGCCCCTATTTCAGATAGCGTATTGGGCTAGGTGGCACCTTAAAGCGCATGAAATGTCGAGTAAAATGCACAATTAAACTTCTAGGGTAGGGCAAACAGAGACCCGATTAGATCATTTTGTATTATGGTTAATATAAGAATTCTGCGTAATTCTATCACGTTCGTTCACTTTACGTAGCTCCAATTTCAGATAGCGTATTGGGCTAGGCGGCATCTTAAAGCGCGTGGACTGACGAGTAAAATGCACTATTAAACTTCTATGATAGGGCAATCGGAGACCCGAATAGACCATATTATATTATGGTTAATATAAGAATTCTGCGTAATTCTATCACATTTGTTCAATTTACGTCGCGCCTATTTCGGATAGCGTATTGGGCTAAGCGGCACCTTAAGTCGCATGAAATGACGAATAAAATGCACTATTAAGCTTCTATGATAGGGTAAGCAGGGACTCGATTAGATCATTTTATATTATGGTTAATTTAAGAATTCAGCGAAACTTTATGACACTTGTTCAATTTACGTAGTTCCAATTTCAGGTAGCGTATTGGGCTAGGCGGCACCTTAAAGCGAATGGAATGACGAGTAAAATGCGCTATTAACCTTCTCGGATAGGACAATCAGAAACCCGAATAGGTCATCTTATATTATGATTAATATAAGAATTCAGCGTAATTCTATCACACTTGTTCAATTTACGTATCTCCAATTTCAGATAGCGTATTGTGCTAAGCGGTATCTTCGAGCGGATGGAATGTCGAGTGAAATGCACTACTAAACTCCTAGGGTAGGGCAATCAGAGACCCGATTAAGTCATCTTATATTATGGTTAATATAAGAATTCTGCGTAATTCTCTCGCATTTGTACAATTCACGTCGCTCCTATTTCAGATAGCGTATTGGGCTAAGCAGCAACTTAAAGCGCATGAAATGGCGAGTAAAATGCACTATTAAACTTCGATGATAGGGCAATCGGAGACCCGAATAGATCCAATTATATTATGGTTAATATAAGAATTCTGCGTAATTCTATCACATTTGTTGAATTTATGTCGCTCCTACTTCAGGTAGCGTATTGGGCTAAGCGGCATCTTAAAGCGCATGAAATGTCCACTAAAATGCACTACTAAACTTCTAGGATAGGGCAATCAGAGACCCGATAAGGTAATCTTATGTTTTGATTAATGTAAGAATTCTGCGTAATTCTATCACGTTTCTTCAATTTACGTAGCTCCAATTTCAGATAGCGTATTGAGATAGTCGGCATCTTAAATCGCATGAAATGTCGAGTAAAATGCACTATTAAACTTCTAGGGTAGGGCAAACAGGGACCCGACTAGATCATTTTATATTATGGTTCATATAAGAATTCTGCGTAATTGTATCGCATTTGTTCAATTTACGACGCTCCTATTTCAGATAGCGTATTGGGCTAAGCGGCACCTTAAAGCGCATGAAATGACGAGTAAAATGCAATACTAAACTTCACGGATAGGGCAAACAGAGACCCGATTAGTTCATTTTATATTATTGTTAATATAAGAATTCAGCGAAATTCAATCACATTTGTTCAATATACGTCGCTCCTATTTCAGATAGCGTATTGGGCTAAGCGGCTCCTTAAAGCGCATGAAATGTCGAGTTAAATGCGCTATGAAACATCCATGATAGGGCAATGAGAGACCCGTTTAGATCAGTTTATATTATTGTTAATATAGGAATTCAGCGTAATTTTATCACATTTGTTAAATTTATGTCGCCCCTATTTCAGATAGCGTATTGGACTATGTGGCATCTTAAAGCGCATGAGATGTCGAGTAAAATGCATTATTAAACATCTAGGGTAGGGCATACAGAGACCCGATTAGATCATTTTATATTATGGTTAATTTAAGAATTCAGCGAATGTCCATCACACTTGTTCAATTTACGTAGCTCCAATTTCAGATAGCGTGTTGGGCTAGGCGGCAACTTAAAGCGCACGAAAAGACGAGTAAAATGGACTATTTAACTTCTATGGTAGGGCAATCAGAGACCCGATTAGATCATTCTATATTATGGTTAATATAAGAATTCTGCGTAATTCTATCAGATTTGTTCAATTTACGACGCTCCTATTTCAGATAGTATATTGGGCTAGGCGGCATCTTAAAGCGCGTGGAATGATGAGTAAAATGCACTACTAACCTTCTATGATGGGGCAATCAGAGACCCAAATAGATCATATTATATTATGGTTAATATAATAATGCTGCGTAATTCTATCACGTTTGTTCTATTTCCGTCGCTCCTACTTCAGATATCGTATTGGGATAAGCGGCACCTTAACGCGCATGAAATGCCGAGCAAAATGCACTATTAAACTTCTATGATAGGGCAATCAGAGACCCGAATGGAACATTTTATATTATGGTTAATATAATAATTCAGCGAAATTCTATCACATTTGTTCAATTTAAGCAGCTCCAATTTCAGATAGCGGATTGGGTTAGACGGCACCTTAAAGCGCATGAAATGTCGAGTAAAATGTACAATTAAACTTCTAGCGTAGGGCAAACAGAGACCCGATTAGATCATTTTGTATTACGGTTAATATAAGAATTCTGCGTAATTCTATCACGTTTGTTCAATTTACGTAGCTCCAATTTCAGATAGCGTATTGGGCTGTGCGGCATCTTAAAGCCCGTGAAATGTCGTGTAAAATGCACTATTAAACTGAACGGATACGGCAATCAGGGACCCGATTAGGTCATCTTATATTATGATTAATATAAGAATTCAGCGTAATTCTATCACATTTGTTCAATTTACGTCGCTCCTATTTCTGATAGCGTGTCGGTATAAGCGGCGCCTTAAAGCGCATGAAATGCCGAGCAGAAGGCACTATTAAACTTCAATGATAGGGCTATCAGAGACCCGATTAGATCATTCCATATTATGGTTCATATAAGAATTCTGCGTAATTCTATCACATTCGTTAAATTTACGTCGCTCCTATTTCAGACAGCGTCTTGGGCTAGGCGGCACCTTAGAGCGCATGAAATGACGAGTAAAATGCACTATTAAGCTTCTACAATAGGGCAATCGGAGACCCGAATAGACCATATTATATTATGGTTAATATAAGAATTCTGCGTATTTCTATCACGTTTGTTCAATTTACGTAGCTCCAATTTCAGATAGCGTATTGGACTGAGCGGCACCTTAAATCGCGTGAAATGTCGTGTAAAATGAACTACTAAACTTCTCGGATACGGCAATCAGGGACCCGATTAGGTCATCTTATATTATGATTAATATAAGAATTCAGCGTAATTCTAGCACATTTGTTCAATTTACCTCGCTCCTATTTCAGATAGCGTATTGGGCGAGGCGGCACCTTAAAGCGCATGAAAAGGCGAGTAAAATGCACTACTAAACTTCTTTGATAGGGCAATCAGAGACCCGATTAGATCATTATATATTATGGTTAATATAAGAATTCAGCGAAATTCTATCTCATTTGTTAAATTTACGTCGCCCCTATTTCAGATAGCGTATTGGACTATGTGGCATCTTAAAGCGCATGAGATGTCGAGTAAAATGCATTATTAAACTTCTAGGGTACGGCATACAGAGACCCGATTAGATCATTTTATATTATGGTTAATTTAAGAATTCAGCGAATGTCTATCACACTTGTTCAATTTACGTACCTCCAATTTCAGATAGCGTATTGGGCTAGACGGCAACTTAAAGTGCACGAAAAGACGAGTAAAATGGACTATTAAACTTCTATGGTAGGGCAATCAGAGACCCGATTAGATCATTCTATATTATGGTTAATATAAGATTTCTGCGTAATTCTATCACATTTGTTCAATTTACGACGCTCCTATTTCAGATAGTATATTGGGCTAGGCGGCATCTTAAAGCGCGTGGAATGATGAGTAAAATGCACTACTAACCTTCTATGATGGGGCAATCAGAGACCCAAATAGATCATATTATATTATGGTTAATATAATAATTCTGCGTAATTCTATCACGTTTGTTCTATTTCCGTCGCTCCTACTTCAGATAGCGTATTGGGATAAGCGGCACCTTAACGCGCATGAAATGCCGAGCAAAATGCACTATTAAACTTCTATGATAGGGCAATCAGAGACCCGAATGGAACATTTTATATTATGGTTAATATAATAATTCAGCGAAATTCTATCACATTTGTTCAATTTAAGCAGCTCCAATTTCAGATAGCGGATTGGGCCAGACGGCACCTTAAAGCGCCTAAAATGACGAGTAAAATGCACTACTGAACTTTTTTGATAGGGCAATCAGAGACCCGATTAGATGATTTCATATTATGGTTAATATAACAATTCAGCGAAATTATATCACATTTGTTCAATTTACTTCGCTCCAACATCAGATTGCGTATTGGGCTAGGCGGCACGGCACCTTAAAGCGCATTAGACGACGAGTAAAATGCACTATCAAACTTCTATGATAGGTCAATCAGAGACCCGATTATATCATTTTAAATTATAGTTACTATAAGAAATCAACGATATTCTAACACATTTGTTCAATTTACGTCGCTCCTATTTCAGATAGCGTATTGGGCGAAGCGGGACCGTAAAGCGCATGGACTGACGAGTAAAATGCACTATTAAACTTCTATTATACGGCAATCAGAGACCCGATTATATCATTTCATATTATTGTTAATATAAGAATTCAGCGTAATTCTCTCACATTTGTTCAATTTACGTCGCGCCTATGTCGGATAGCGTATTGGGGTAAGCGGCACCTTAAATCGCATGAAATGACGAATAAAATGCACTATTATGCTTCTATGATGGGGCACTCAGAGACCCGATTAGATCATTTTATATTATGGTTCATTTAAGAATTCAGCGAAACTTTATTACACTTGTTCAATTTACGTAGCTCCAATTTCAGATAGCGTATTGGGCTAGGCGGCACCTTAAAGCGAATGAAATGACGAGTAAAATGCGCTGTTAACCTTCTCGGATAGGGCAATCGGAGACCAGATTAGATCATTTTATATTATGGTTAATATAAGAATGCAGCGTAATTGAACCACATTTGCTCAATTTACGTCGCTCCTATTTCAGATAGCGTATTGGGCTAAGAGGGACCTTAAAGCGCATGAAATGTCAAGTAAAATGCACTATTAAACTTCTATCATAGGGCAATCAGAGACCCGATTAGATCATTTTATATTATTGTTAATATAAGAATGCGGCGTAATTTTATCACATTTGTTCAATTTACGTCGCCCCTATTTAAGATAGCGGATTGGGCTAGACGGCACCTTCAAGCGCATGAAATGACGAGTAAAATGCACTATTAAACATCTATGATAGGGCAATCAGAGACCCGGTTAGGTCATTCTATATTATGGTTAATATAAGAATTCTGCGTAATTCTATCACACTTGTTCAATTTACGTCGCTCCTATTTCAGATAGCGTACTGGGATGGGTGGCATCTTAAAGCGCATGAAATGTCGAGTAAAATGCACTATTAAACTTCTATCATAGGGCAATCAGAGACCCGATTAGATCATTTTATATTATCGTTAATATAAGAATTCAACGTAATTTTATCACATTTGTTCAATTTATAACGCTCCTATTTCGGATTGCGTATTGGGCTAGGCGGCACCATAAAGCGCATGAAATGACTCGTAAAATGCACTATTAAACTTCTATGATAGGGCAATCAGAGACCCGAATAGATCGTATTATATTATGGCTAACATAAGAATTCTGCGTAATTCTATCACGTTTGTGCAATTTACGTAGCTCCAATTTCAGATAGCGCATTGGAATAGGCGGCATCTTAAAGCGCATGAAATGTCGAGTAAAATGCACTACTAAACTTCTCGGATAGGGCAATCAGAGACCCGATTAGGTCATCTTATATTATGATTAGTATAAGAATTCAGCGTAATTCTATCACATTTGTTCAAATTACGTCGTTCGTATTTCAGATAATATATTGGACTTGGCGGCAACTTAAAGCGCGTGGAATGACGAGTAAAATATATTCCTAACGTTCTATGATAGATCAATCAGAGGCCCGATTAGATCATTTTATATTATTGTTAATATAAGAATTCAGCGAAATTCTATCATATTTGTTCAAATTACGTCGCTCCTATTTCAGATAGCGTATAGGGCTAGGCGGCACCTTAAACCGCATGAAGTGACGAGTAAAACGCACTACTAAACTTCTCGCATAGGGCAATCAGAGACCCAATTAGGTCAACTTATATTATGGTTAATATCAGAATTCAGCGAAATTCTATCACATTTGTACAATTTACGTCGCTCCTATTTCAGATCGCGTATTGGGCTAAGCGCCACCTTAAAGCGCATGAAATGGCGACTAAAATGCACTACTAAACTTCTATGATAGGTCAATCAGAGACCCGATTAGATCACTTTATATTATGGGTAATATAAGAATTCAGCGAAATTCTATCACATTTGTTCAATTTACGTCGCTCCTATTTCTGATAGCGTATCGGGATAAGCGGCATCTGAAAGCGCTTGAAATGAGGAGTAAAATGCACTATTAAATTTCTATGATAGGGCAATCAGAGACCCGATTAGATCACTTTATATTATGGGTAATATAAGAATTCAGCGAAATTCTATCACATTTGTTCAATTTATGGTGCTCCTATTTCAGACAGCGTATTGAGCTAGGTGGAATCTTAAGGCGCATGAAATGTCGAGTAAAATGCACTACTAAACTTTTCGGATAGGGCAATCAGAGACACCATTAGGTAATCTTGTATTATGATTAATATAAGATTCAGCGGAATTCTATCACATTTGTTCAGTTTACGTCGCTCCTATTTCAGATAGCGTATTGGGTTATGCGGCACCTTAAAGCGCATGAAATGAGGAGTAAAATGCACTATTAAATTTCTATGATAGGGCAATCAGAGACCCGATTAGATCATATTATATTATGGCTAATATAAGAATTCTGCGTAACTCTGTCACATTTGTTCAATTTCCGTAGCTCCAATTTCAGATTGCGGATTGGGCTAGGCGGCACCTTGAAGCGCTTGAAATGATGAGTAAAATGCACTACTAAACTTCTTTGATAGGACAATCAGAGATCCGATTAGATCATTTTATATTATGGTTAATATAAGAATTCAGCGAAATTCTATCACATTTGTTCACTTTACGATGCTCCTATTTCGGATAGTATATTGGGCCAGGCGGCACCTTAAAGCGCGTGGAATGGCGAGTACAATGCAATACTAACTTTCTATGATAGGGCAATCAGGGACCCAAGTATATCATATCATATTATGGTTAATATAAGAATTCTGCGTAATTCTATCACGTTTGTTCAATATACGTCGCTCCTACTTCAGATAGCGTATTGGGCTAAGCGGCATCTGAAAGCGCTTGAAATGATGAGTAAAATGCACTACTAAACTTCTTTGATAGGACAATCAGAGACCCGATCAGATCATTTTATATTATGGTTAATATAAGAATGCAGCGTAACTCTATCACATTTGTCCAATTCACGTCGCTCCTATCTCAGATAGCGTATCGAGCTAGGCGTCATCTTACAGCGCATGAAATGTCGAGTAAAATGCACTACTAACCATCTATGATAGGGCAATCAGAGACCAGATTAGATCATTTTATATTAAGGTTATTATAAGAATTCAGCGAAATTCGATCACATTTGTTCAATTTACGGCGCTCCTATTTCAGATAGCGTATTGGGCGAGGCGGCACCTTACAGCGCATGAAATGACGAGTAAAATGCACTATTAAACTTCTATGATAGGGCAATCAGAGACCCGATTAGATCATTTTATATTATGGTTAATTTATGAATTCAGTGAAACCCTATCACACTTGTTCAATTTACGTAGCTCCAATTTCAGATAGCGTAATGTGCTAGGCGGCATCTTAAAGCGCGTAGAATGACGAGTAAAATGCACTACTAACCTTCTACGATAGGGCAATCAGACACCCGATTAGATCATTTTATATTATGGTTAATATAAGAATGCAGCGTAATTGTATCACATCTGTTCAATTTACGTCGCCCCTATTTCAGATAGTGTATTGGGCTAGGTTGCATCATAAAGCGCATGAAATGCCGAGTAAAATGCACTATTAAAATTCTATGGTAGGTCAAACAGAGAACCTATTAGATCATTTTATATTATGGATAATTTAACAATTCAGCGAGACTCTATCACACTTGTTCATTTTACGTGGCTCCAATTTCATATAGCGTATTGGGCTAGGCGGCACCTTAAAGCGCATGAAATGAGGAGTATAATGCACTATTCAACTTCTATGATAGGGCAATCAGAGACCCGATTAGACCATTTTATTACTGTTAATATAAGAATTCAGCGAAATTCTATCACATTTGTTCAATTTACGTCGCTCCTATTTCAGATAGCCTATTGAGCTAAGCGGCACCTTAAAGCGCATGAAATGACGAGTAAAATGCACTATTAAACTTCTATGGTATGGCAATCAGAGACCCGATTAGATCATTCTATATTATGGTTAATATAAGAATTCGGCGTAATTCTATCACATTTGTTCAATTTATGTCGCTCCTATTTCAGATAGCGTATTGGGCTAGGCGGCACCTTAAAGCGCATGGAATGGCGAGTAAAATCCACTATAAAACTTCTATGATAGGGCAATCAGAGACCCGATTAGATCATTCTATATTATGGTTAATATAAGAATTCTGCGTAATTCTATCACATTTGTTCAATTTATGTCGCTCCTATTTCAGATAGCGTATTGGGCTAGGCGGCACCTTAAAGCGCAAGAAATGACGAGTAAAATGCTCTATTGAACTTCTATGATAGAGCAATCAGAGACCCGATTAGATCATTCTATATTATGGTTAATATAAGAATTCAGCGAAATTCTATCACATTTGTTCAATTTACGTCGCTCCTATTTCAGACAGCGTATTGGGCTAAGCGGCACCTTAAAGCGCATGAAATGTCGAGTACAATGCACTATTAAACTTCTGGGATAGGGCAATCAGAGACCCGATAAGGTCATCTTATATTTTGATTAATATAAGGATGCAGCGTAATTCTATCACATTTGTTCAATTTACGTCGCTCCTATTCCAGATAGCGTACTGGGCTAGGCGGCACCTTAAAGCACGTGGACTGGTGAGTAAAATGCACTATTCACCTTCTATGATAGTGCAATCAGAGGCCCGATTAGATCATTTTATATTTTGGTTAATATAAGAATTCTGCAAAATTCTACCACATTTGTTCAATTTACGTCGCTCCTATTGCAGATAGCGTATTGGGCTAAGCGGCATCTCAAAGCGCAGTAAATGGCGGGTAAAATGCACTATCAAACTTCTGGGGTAAGGCAAACTGAGACCCGATTAGATCATTTTATATTACGGTTAATATAATAATTCAGCATAATTCTTTCAAATTTGTTCAATTCACGTCGCTCCTATTTCAAATAGCGTATTGGGCTAAGCGGTATCTCAAAGCGCATGAAATGGCGAGTAAAATGCACTATCAATCTTCTGGGGCAAGGCAAACCGAGACACGGTTAGATCATTTTATATTACGGTTAATATAAGAATTCAGTGTAATTCAATCACATTTGTTCAATTTACGTCGCTCCTATTTCGGATAGTGTATTGGGCTAATTGGCATCTCACAGCGCACGGAATGGCGAGTAAAATGCACTATTAAACATCTAGGGTAGGGCAATCAGAGACCCGATTAGATCATTATATATTATGGTTAATTTAAAAACTCAGCGAAATTCTATCACATTTGTTCAATTTACGTTGCTCTTATTTCAGATAGCGTACTGGGCTAGGCGGCATCTTAAAGCGCGTGGAATGGCGAGTAAAATGCACTATTAAACTTCTATGATAGGGCAATCTGAGACCCGATTACATCATTTTATATTATTGTTAATATAAGAATTCAACGTAATTTTATCACATTTGTTCAATTTACGTCGCCCCTACTTCAGATAGCGTATTGGGCTAGGTGGCATCTTAAAGCGCATGAAATGTGGAGTAAAATGCACTTTTAAACTTCTAGTGTAGGGCAATCAGAGACCCGGAAAGATCGTATTATATTATGGTTACCATAAGAATTCTGCGTAATTCTATCACGCTTGTTCAATTTACGTAGCTCCAATTTCTGATAGCGTATTGGGCTAGGCGGCATCTTAAAGCGCATGAAATGTCGGGTAAAATGCACTTCTAAACTTCGCGGGTAGGGCAACCAGAGACCCGATTAGATCGTTTTATATTATTGTTAATATAAGAATTCAGCGAAATTCTATCACATTCGTTCAATTTACGTCGCTCCTATTTCAGAAAGCGTATTGGGCTAAGCAGCACCTTGAAGCGCATGAAATGACGAGTAAAATGCACTACTAAGCTTCTGTGATAGGGCAATCAGGGACCCGATTAGATCATTTGAAATTATGGTTAAGATAAATATACTGCGCAATTCTATCACATTTGTTCAATTTACGTCGCTCCTATTTCATATAGCGTTTGGGCTAGGCGGCATCTTAGAGCGCATGAAATGGCTAGTAAAATCCACTATTAAACTTCTATGATGGGGCAATCAGAGACCCGAATACATCGTATTATATTATGGTTAATATAAGAATTCAGCAAAATTCTATCACATTTGTTCAATTTACGTCGCTCCTATTTCAGAGAGCGTATTGGGCTAGGCGGCACCTTAAAGCGCATGAAATGTCGAGTAAAATGCACTATTAAGCTTCTATGATAGGGCAATCAGAGACCCGATTAGATCATTTTATATTATTGTTAATATAAGAATTCAACGTAATTTTATCACATTTGTTCAATTTACGTCGCCCCTATTTCAGATAGCGTATTGGGCTCGGTTTCATCTTAAAGAGCATGAGATGACGAGTAAAATGCACTACTAAACTTCTAGGATAGGGCAATCAGAATCCCGCTTAGATCATCTTATATTATTGTTAATTTAAGGATTCATCGTAACTCTACCACATTTTGTTCATTTCACGTCGCTCCTACACCAGATATCGTGTTGAGCTAGGCGGCATCTTAAAACGCATGAAGTGGCGAGTAAAATGCACTACTAACCCTCTCAAATACGGCCATCAGAGACCCAATTAGATGATTTTATATTATGGTTAATATAAGAATTCAGCGACATTCTATCACATTTGTTCAATTTACGTCGCTCCTATTTCCGATAGCGTATTGGGCTAAGCGGCACCTTAAAGCGCATGAAATGTCGAGTAAAATGCACTACAAAACATCTTTGATAGGGCAATCAGAGACCCGATTAGATCATTTTATATTATTGTTAATATAAGAATTCAGCGTAATTCTATCACATTTGTTCAATTTATGTCGCTCCTATTTCAGATAGCCTACAGGTCTAGGATGCATCGCAAAGCGCATGAAATGACGAGTGACATGCACTATTAAACTTCTAGGGTAAGGCAAAGAGAGACCCGATTAGATCATTTTATATTACGGTTAATGTAAGAATGCAGCGTAATTCTATCACATTTGTTCAATTTACGTCGCTCCTATTTCAGATAGCCTGCTGGGCTAGGCGGCAGCCTAAACCGCGTGGAATGGCGAGTAAAATGCACTATTAACCTTCTATGATAGGGCAATCAGAGACCCGATTAGGTCATCTTATATTATGGTTAATATAAGAATTCAGCGAAATTTTATCACATTTGTTCAATTTACGTCGCCCCTATTTCAGATAGCGTATTGAGCTAGGTGGCACCTTAAAGCGCATGAAATGACGATCAAAATGCACTATTAAACTTCTATGATAGGGCAATCAGAGACCCGATTAGATCATTTTAAGTTATGGTTAATATAAGAATTCTACGTAATTCTATCACATTTGTTCAATTTACGTCGCTCCTATTTCAGATAGCGTATTGGGCGAGGCGGCATCTTAAAGCGCATGAAATGTCGAGTAAAATGCACTACTAAACTTCTCTGATAGGGCAATCAGAGATCCGATTAGGTCATTTTAAATTATGGTTAATATTAGAATTCTGCGTAATTCTATCACATTTGTTCCATTTACGTCGCTCCTATTTCAGATAGCGCATTGGGCTAAGCGGCACCTTAAAGCGCATGAGATGACGAGTAAAATGTACTATTAAACTTCTATGATAGGGCAAGCAGAGACCCGATTAGATCATTTTATATTATTTTTAATATAAGAATGCAGCGTAATTTTATCTCATTTGATCAATTTACTTCGCCCCTATTTCAGATAGCGTACTAGGCTAAGCGGTACCATAAAGCGCATGAAATGACGAGTGAAGGGCACCATTAAACTTCTAGGTTAGGGCAAACAGAGACCCGATTAGATCATTTTATATTATGGTTAATATAAGAATTCAGCGAAATTCTATCACATTTGTTCAATTTATGTCGCTCCTATTTCAGATAGCGTACTGGGCTAGACGGCACCTTAAAGAGCATGAAATAACGAGTAAAATGCACAATAAAACTTCTACGATAGGGCAATCAGAGACCCGATTAGATGATTTTATATTATTGTTAATATAAGAATTCAGCGTAATTTTATCACATTTGTTCAATTTACGTCGCCCCTATTTCAGATAGCGTATTGGGATAGGTGGCACATCAAAGCTCATGAAATGACGAGTAAAATGCACTACTCAACTTCTATGATAGGGCAATCAAAGACCAATTTAGATCTTTTTAAATTATGGTTAATATAAGAATTCTGCGTAATTCTACCACATTTGTTCAATTTACGTCGCTCCTATTTCAGATAGCGTATTGGGCGAGGCGGCATCTTAAAGCGCGTGGAATGACGAGTAAAATGCACTATGAAACACCTATGATAGGGCAATCAGAGACCCGAATAGATCTTATTATATTATGGTTAATATAAGAATTCAGCGTTATTCCATCTCATTTGTTCAATTTATGTCGCTCCTAATTCAGATAGCGTATTGGGCTAGGCGGCACCTTAAAGCGCATGAAATGACGAGTAAAATGTACTATTAAACTTCTATGATAGGGCAATCAGAGAACCGGATAGATCGTATTATATTATGTTTAATATATGAATTCTGCGTAATTCTATCACATTTGTTTTAATTTACGTCGCCCCTATTTAGAGAATGCGTATTGGGCTAGTTGGCATCTTAAAGCGCATGAAATGTCGTGTAAAATGCACTATTAAACGTTTATGATAGGGCAATCAGAGACCCGATTAGATCATTTTATATTATTGTCAATATAAGAATTCAACGTAATTCTATCACATTTGTTCAATTTACGTCGCCCCAATTTCAGATAGCGTATTGGGCTAGGTTTCATCTTAAAGAGTATGAAATTTCGAGTAAAATGCACTATTAAACTTCTAGGGTAGGGCAAACAGAGACCCGATTAGATCATTTTAGAATATGGTTAATTTAAGGATTCAGCGAAATTCTATCACATTTGTTCAATTTACGTCGCTCCTGCTTCAGATAGCGTATTCGTCTAAGCGGCATCTTAAAGCGCATGAAATTGTTGAGTAAAGTGCACTACTAAACTTCTAGAATGGGGCAATCAGAGACCCGATTAGATCATTTGATATTATTCTTAATATAAGAATTTAGCGTCATTTTATCACATTTTTCAATTTACGTCGCCCCTATTTCAGATAGCGTACTGGGCTAGGCGGCATCTTAAAGCGCATGAAATGTCGAGTAAAATACACTACTAAACTTCTTGGATAGGGCAATCAGAGACCCGATTAGGTCATGTTATATTATGATTAACATAAGAATGCAGCGTAATTCTATCACATTTGTTCAATTTACGTCGCTCCTATTTCAGAGAGCGTATTGGGCTAGGCGGCATCTTAAAGAGCGTGGAATGAGGAGTAAAATGCGCAACTAACCATCTATGATAGAGCTATCAGAGACCCGATTAGATCATTTTTTTTATGGTTAATATAAGAATTCAGCTTAATTTTATCACATTTGTTCAATTTACGTCGCCCCTATTTCAGATAGCGTATTGGGATAGGCGGCACCTTAAAGCGCATGAAATAGCGAGTATAATGCGCTACTAAACTTCTTTGATAGGGCAATCAGAGACCCGATTAGATCATTTTATATTATTGTTAATATAAGAATGCAGCGTAATTTTATCACGGTTGTACAATTTACGTCGCTCCTATTTCAGATAGCGTATTGGGCTACGTGGCATCTTAAAGCGCATGAAATGTCGAGTAAAATGCAGTACTAAACTTCTAGGATAGGGCAATCAGAGACCCGATTAGGTCATCTTATATTATGATTAATACAAGGATGCAGCGTAATTCTATCACATTTGTTCAATTTACGTCGCTCCTATTTCAGATAGCGAATTGCGACATGCGGCATCTTAAAACGCATGGAATGACGAGTAAAATGCACTATTAAACTTCTATGATAGGGCAATCAGAGACCCGATTAGATCATTTTATATTATTGTTAATATAAGACTTCAGCGAAATTCTATCATATTTGTTCAATGTACGTCGCTCCTATTTCAGATAGTGTATTGGGCTAAGCGGCACCTTAACGCGCATGAAATGACGAGTAAAATGCACTACCAAGCTTCTTTGATTGGGCAATCAGAGACCCGATTAGGTCATCTTATATTATGATTAATATAAGGATGCACCGTAATTCTATCACATTTGTTCAATTTACGTCGCTCCAATTTCAGATAGCGTATTGGGCTAGGCGGCATCTTAAAGCGCCTGGAATGTCGAGTAAAATACTCTACTAACCTTCTATGAGAGGGCAATCAGAGACTCGATTAGATCATTTTATATTATGGTTAATATAAGATTTCTGTGTAATTCTATCACATTTGTTCAATTTACGTCGCTCCTATTTCAGATAGCGTATTGGGCGAGGCGGCATCTTAAAGCGCATGAAATGTCGAGTAAAATGCACTACTATTCATCTCGGATAGGGCAATCAGAGACCCGATTAGGTAATCTTATATTATGATTAATATATGAATTCGGCGAAATTCTATCACATTTGTTCAATTTACGCCGCTCCTATTTCATATAGCGTATTGGGCTAAGCGGCACCTTAAAGCGCATGAAATGACGAGTAAAATGCACTATTAAACTTTTTTGATAGGTCAATCAGAGACCCGATTAGATCATTTTATATTATTGTTAATATAAGAATTCAGCTTAATTTTATCACGTTTGTTCAATTTACGTCGCCCCTATTTCAGATAGCGTATTGAGCTAGGTGGCATCTTAAAGCGCATGAAATGACGATTAAAATGCACTATTAAACTTCTATGATAGGGCAATCAGAGACCCGATTAGATCATTTTAAATTATGGTTAATATAAGAATTCTACGTAATTCTATCACATTTGTTCAATTTACGTCGCTCCTATTTCAGATAGCGTATTGGGCGAGGCGGCATCTTAAAGCGCATGAAATGTCGAGTAAAATGCACTACTAAACTTCTCTGATAGGGCAATCAGAGATCCGATTAGGTCATTTTAAATTATGGTTAATATTAGAATTCTGCGGAATTCTATCACATATGTTCAATTTACGTCGCTCCTATTTCAGATAGCGCATTGGGCTAAGCGGCGCCTTAAAGCGCATGAGATGACGAGTAAAATGTACTATTAAACTTCTATGATAGGGCAAGCAGAGACCCGATTAGATCATTTTATATTATTTTTAATATAAGAATGCAGCGTAATTTTATCTCATTTGATCAATTTACGTCGCCCCTATTTCAGATAGCGTACTAGGCTAAGCGGTACCATAAAGCGCATGAAATGACGAGTGAAGGGCACCATTAAACTTCTAGGTTAGGGCAAACAGAGACCCGATTAGATCATTTGATATTATGGTTAATATAAGAATTCTGCGTAATTCTATCACATTTGTTCACTGTACGTCGCTCCTATTTCAGATAGTGTATTGGGCTGAGCAGAATCTTAAAGGGCATGAGATGCCGATTAAAATGCACTACTAAACTTCAGTGATACGGTAATCAGAGACACCATTATGGCATTTTATATTATTTTTAATATAAGGATGCAGCGTAATTCTATCACATTTGTTCAATTTACGTCGCTCCTATTTCAGAGAGCGTACTGGGCTAGGCGGCATCTTAAAGCGCGTGGAATGAGGAGTAAAATGCACTATTAAACTTCTATGATAGGGCAATCCGAGACCAGATTAGATCACTTTAAATCATGGTTAATATAAGAATTCAGCTTAATTCTATCACATTTGTTCAATTTACATCGCTCCTATTTCAGATAGCGTATTGGGCTAAGCGGCATCTCAAAGCGCATGAAGTGCCGAGTAAAATGCACTATTAAACTTCTAGGGTAGGTCGAATAGAGACCCGATTAGATCATTTTATATTATGTATAATATAAGAATTCTGCGTACTTGTATCACACTTGTCCAATTTACGTCGCTCCTATTTCAGATGGCGTACTGGGCTGGGTGGCATCTTAAGCGCATGAAATGTCGAGTAAAATGCACTACTAAACTTCGCCGATATGGCAATCAGACACCCGATTAGGTTATCTTATATTATGATTAATATAAGAATTCCGCAGAATTCTACCACATTTGTTCACTTTACGTCGCTCCTATTTCAGATAGCGTTTTGGGCTAGATGGCATCTTAAAGCGCATGAAATGTCGAGTAAAATGCACTACAAAACTTCTAGGATAGGGCGATCAGAGACCCGATTAGGTCATCTTATATTATGATTAATATAAGAATTCAGCCTAATCCTATCACATTTTTTCAATTTACGTCGCTCCTATTTCAAATAGCGAATTGGGCTAGACGGCACCTTCAAGCGCATGAAATGATGAGTCAAATGCACTATTAAACTTCTATGATAGGGCAATCAGAGACCCGAATAGATCGTATTATATTATGGTTAATATAAGAATTCTGCGTAATTCTATCACATTTGTTCAATTTACGTCGCTCCTACTTCAGATAGCGTTTTGGGCTAAGCGGCATCTTAAAGCGCATGAAATGACGAGTAAAATGTACTATTAAACTTCTATGATAGGGCAATCAGAGACCCGAATAGATCGTATTATATTATGGTTAATATAAGAATTCAACGTAATTTTATCACATTTGTTCAATTTACGCCGCCCCTATTCCAGATAGCGTATTGGGCTAGGTGGCATCTTAAAGCGCATGAAATGTCGAGTGAAATGCACTATTAAACTTCTATGTTAGGGCAATCAGAGACCCGATTAGATCATTTTATATTATGGTTAATATAAGTATTCAGCGAAATTCTATCACATTTGTTCAATTTACGACGCTCCTATTTCAGATAGCGTATTGGGCCAGGCGGCATCTTCAAGCGCATGACATGTCGAGTAAAATGCACTACTAAACTTCTCGGATAGGGCATTCAGAGACCCGATTAGGTCATCTTATATTATGCTTAATATAAGAATTCAGCGAAATTCTATCACATTTGTTCACTTTACGTCGCTCCTATTTCAGATAGCGTATTAGGCTAAGCGGCGCCTTAAAGCGCATGAAATGACGAGTAAAATGCACTATTAAACTTCAATGATAGGGCAACCAGAGACCCGGTTAGATCATTTTATATTATTGTTAATATAAGAATTCAACGTAATTTTATCACATATGTTCAATTTACGTCGCCCCTATTTCAGATAGCGTATTGGGCTAGGTGGCGTCTTAAAGCGCATGAAATGTCGAGTGAAATGCACTATTAAACTTCTATGTAGGGCAATCAGAGACCCGATTAGATCATCCTATATTATGATTAATATAAGAATTCTGCGTAATTCTATCACATTTGTTCAATTTATGTGGCTCCTATTTCAGATAGCGTATTGGCCTAGATGGCACCTTAAAGCGCAAGAAATGACGAGTAAAATGCACTATTGTACTTCTATGATAGGGCAATCAGAGACCCGAATAGATCGTATTATATTATGGTTAATATAAGGATTCTGCGTAATTTTATCGCGTTTGTTCAATTTACGTAGCTCCAATTTCAGATAGCGTATTGGGCTAGGCGGCACCTTAAAGCGCACGAAATGACTAGTAAAACGCACTACTAACCATCTATGATAGGGCAATCAGAGACCCGATTAGATCATTTTATATTATGTTTAATATAAGAATTCTGCGTAATTCTATCACATTTGTTCAATTTACTTCGCTCCTATTTCCAATAGCGTATTGGGCTAGGCGGCACATTAAAGCGCATGGAATGACGAGTAAAATGCACTATTAAACTTCTATGATAGGGCAATCAGAGACCCGAATAGATCGTATTATATTATGGTTAATATATGAATTCTGCGTAATTCTATCACATTTGTTCAATTTACGTTGCCCCAATTTCAGATAGCGTATTGGGCTAGGTTTCATCTTAAAGAGTATGAAATTTCGAGTAAAATGCGCTATTAAACTTCTAGGGTAGGGCAAACAGAGACCCGATTAGATCATTTTAGAGTATGGTTAATTTAAGGATTCAGCGAAATTCTATCACATTTGTTCAATTTACGTCGCTCCTGCTTCAGATAGCGTATTCGTCTAAGCGGCATCTTAAAGCGCATGAAATTGTTGAGTAAAGTGCACTACTAAACTTCTAGAATGGGGCAATCAGAGACCCGATTAGATCATTTGATATTATTGTCAATATAAGAATTCAACGTAATTCTATCACATTTGTTCAATTTACGTTGCCCCAATTTCAGATAGCGTATTGGGCTAGGTTTCATCTTAAAGAGTATGAAATTTCGAGTAAAATGCACTATTAAACTTCTAGGGTAGGGCAAACAGAGACCCGATTAGATCATTTTAGAGTATGGTTAATTTAAGGATTCAGCGAAATTCTATCACATTTGTTCAATTTACGTCGCTCCTGCTTCAGATAGCGTATTCGTCTAAACGGCATCTTAAAGCGCATGAAATTGTTGAGTAAAGTGCACTACTAAACTTCTAGAATGGGGCAATCAGAGATCCGATTAGATCATTTGATATTATTCTTAATATAAGAATTTAGCGTCATTTTATCACATTTTTCAATTTACGTCGCCCCTATTTCAGATAGCGTATTGGGCTAGGCGGCATCTTAAAGCGCATGAAATGTCGAGTAAAATACACTACTAAACTTCTTGGATAGGGCAATCAGAGACCCGATTAGGTCATGTTATATTATGATTAACATAAGAATGCAGCGTAATTCTATCACATTTGTTCAATTTACGTCGCTCCTATTTCAGAGAGCGTATTGGGCTAGGCGGCATCTTAAAGAGCGTGGAATGAGGAGTAAAATGCGCAACTAACCATCTATGATAGAGCTATCAGAGACCCGATTAGATCATTTTTTTTATGGTTAATATAAGAATTCAGCTTAATTTTATCACATTTGTTCAATTTACGTCGCCCCTATTTCAGATAGCGTATTGGGATAGGCGGCACCTTAAAGCGCATGAAATAACGAGTATAATGCGCTACTAAACTTCTTTGATAGGGCAATCAGAGACCCGATTAGATCATTTTATATTATTGTTAATATAAGAATGCAGCGTAATTTTATCACGTTTGTACAATTTACGTCGCTCCTATTTCAGATAGCGTATTGGGCTACGTGGCATCTTAAAGCGCATGAAATGTCGAGTAAAATGCAGTACTAAACTTCTAGGATAGGGCAATCAGAAACCCGATTAGGTCATCTTATATTATGATTAATATAAGGATGCAGCGTAATTCTATCACATTTGTTCAATTTACGTCGCTCCTATTTCAGATAGCGAATTGCGACATGCGGCATCTTAAAACGCATGGAATGACGAGTAAAATGCACTATTAAACTTCTATGATAGGGCAATCACAGACCCGAATAGATCGTATTATATTATGGTAAATATAAGAATTCTGCGGAATTCTATCACGTTTGTTCTATTTACGTAGCTCCAATTTCAGATAGCTTATTGGACCAGGCGGCATCTGAAAGCGCATGAAATGTCAAGTAAAATGCACTATTAAACTTATATGATAGGGCCATCAGAGACCCGAATAGATCGTATTATATTATGGTTAATATAAGAATTCAACGTAATTTTATCACATTTGTTCAATTTACGCCGCCCCTATTCCAGATAGCGTATTGGGCTAGGTGGCATCTTCAAGCGCATGACATGTCGAGTAAAATGCACTACTAAACTTCTCGGATAGGGCATTCAGAGACCCGATTAGGTCATCTTATATTATGCTTAATATAAGAATTCAGCGAAATTCTATCACATTTGTTCAATATACGTCGCTCCTATTTCAGATAGCGTATTGGGCTAGGTGGCATCTTAAAGCGCATCGAATGTCGAGTAAAATGCACTATTAAAGTACTAGGGTAGGGCAAACAGAGACCAGACTAGAACATTTCATATTATGTTTAATATAAGAATTCTGCGTAATTCTATCGCGTTTGTTCAATTTACGTAGCTCCAATTTCAGATAGCGTATTGGGCTAGGCGGCACCTTAAAGCGCACGAAACGACGAGTAAAATGCACTACTAACCATCTATGATAGGGCAATCAGAGACCCGATTAGATCATTTTATATTATGTTTAATATAAGAATTCTGCGTAGTTCTATCACATTTGTTCAATTTACGACGCTCCTATTTCAGACAGTATATTGGGCGAGGCGGCATCTTAAAGCGCGTGGAGTGACGAGTACAATGCACTATTAACCTTCTATGATAGGGCAATCAGAGACCAGATTAGATCATTATATATTATGGTTAATATAAGAATTCAGCGAAACTCTATCACATTTGTTCAATTTACGTCGCTCTTATTTCAGATAGCGTATTGGGATAGGCGGCATCTTAAGGCGTATGGAATGACGAGTAAAATGCACTACTAACCTTCTATGATAGGGCTATCAGAGACCCGATTATAGCATTTTATATTATGGTTAATATAAGAATTCTGCGTAATTCCATCACATTTGTTCAATTCACGTAGCTCCAATTTCAGATAGCGGATTGGGCTAGGTTGCATCATAAAGAGCATGAAATGTCGATAGAATTACGCTGAATTCTTATATTAACCGTAATATAAAATGATCTAATCGGGTCTCTGTTTGCCTTATCCTAGAAGTTTGATAGTGCATTTTACTCGCCATTTCATGCGCTTTGAGATGCCGCTTAGCCCAATACGCTATCTGAAATAGGAGCGACGTAAATTGAACACATGTGATAGAATTTTGCTGAATTCTTAAATTAACCATAATATTAGATGATGTAATCGGGTCTCTGCTTGCCCTACCCTAGAAGTTTAATAGTGCATTTTACTCGCCATTTCATGCGCTTTGAGATGCCGCTTAGCCCAATACGCTATCTGAAATAGGAGCGACGTAAATTGAACAAATGTGATAGAATTTTGCTGAATTCTTAAATTAACCATAATATAAAATGATCTAATCGGGTATCTGTTTGCCCTACCCTAGAAGTTTAATAGTGCATTTTACTCGCCATTTCATGCGCCTTGAGATGCCGCTTAGCCCAATACGCTATCTGAAATAGGAGCGACGTAAATTGAACAAATGTGATAGAATTTCGCTGAATTCTTAAATTAACCATAATATAAAATGATCTAATCGGGTCTCTGTTTGCCCTACCCTAGAAGTTTAATAGTGCATTTCACTCGTCACTTCATGCGCTTTGAGATGCCGCTAAGCACAATAAGCTATCTGGAATAGCAGCGACGTAAATTGAACAAATGTGATAGAATTACGCCGAATTCTTATATTAACCGTAATATAAAATGATCTAATCAGGTCTCTGTTTTCCTTATCCTAGAAGTTTAATAGTGCATTTTACTCGCCATTCCACGCGCTTTAAGATGCCGCCTAGCCCAGTACGCTACCTGAAATAGGAGCGACGTAAGTTGAACAAATGTGATACAATTACGCTGAATTCTTATATTATCCGTAATATAAAATGATCTAATCCGGTCTCTGTTTGCCTTATCCTAGAAGTTTGATAGTGCATTTTACTCGCCATTTTATGCGCTTTGAGATGCCGCTTAGCACAATACGCTATCTGAAATAGGAGCGACGTAAATTGAACAAATGTGATAGAATTTTGCTGAATGCTTAAATTAACCACAATATAAAATGATCTAATCGGGTCTCTGTTTGCCCTACCCTAGTAGTTTAATTGTGCATTTTACTCGCCATTTCATGCGCTTTGAGATGCCGCTTATCCGAATACGCTATCTGAAATAGGAGCGACGTAAATTGAACAAATGTGATAGAATTTTGCTGAATTCTTAAATTAACCATAATATAAAATGATCTAATCTGGTCTCTGTTCGCCCTAGCCTTGAAGTTTAATAGTGGATTTTACTCGGCATTCCTCGCGCTTTAAGATGCCGCCTCTCCCAGTACGCTTTCTGAAATAGGAGCGACCTAAATTGAACGAATGTGATAGAATTTTGCTGAATTCTTAAATTAACCATAATATAAAATGATCTAATCGGGTATCTGATTGCCCTATCATAGAAGTTTAGCAGTGCATTTTACTCGCCATTCCACGCGCTTTAAGATGCCGCCTAGCCCAGTACGCTATCTAAATTAGGAGCGACGTAAGTTGAACAAATGTGATAGAATTACGCTGAATTCTTATATTAACCGTAATATAAAATGATCTAATCGGGTCTCTGTTTGCCTTATCCTAGAAGTTTAGTATTGCATTTTACTCGCCATTTCATGCGCTTAGAGATGCCGCTTAGCCCAATACGCTATCTGAAATAGGAGCGACGTAAATGGAACAAATGTGATAGAATTTCGCTGAATTCTTAAATTAACCATAATATAAAATGATCTAATCGGGTCTCTGCTTGCCCTACCCTAGAAGTTTAATAGTGCATTTTAGTCGCCATTTCATGCGCTTTGAGATGCCGCTTCGCCCAATACGCTATCTGAAATAGGAGCGACGTAAATTAAACAAATGTGATAGAATTTCCCTGAAATCTTATATTAAACAAAATATAAAATGATCTAATCGGGTCTCTGATTGCCCTATCATAGAAGTTTAGCAGTGCATTTTACTCGCCATTCCACGCGCTTTAAGATGCCGCCTATCCCAGTACGCTATCTAAATTAGGAGCGACGTAAGTTGAACAAATGTGATAGAATTTCGCTCAATTCTTAAATTAACCATAATATAAAATGATCTAATCGGGTCTCTGTTTGCCCTACCCTAGAACTTTAATAGTGCATTTTATTCGCCATTTCATACGCTTTGAGATGCCGCTTTGCCCAATACGCTATCTGAAATAGGAGCGACGTAAATTAAACAAATGTGATAGAATTTCACTGAATTCTTATATTAACCAAAATATGAAATGATCTAATCGGGTCTCTGATTGCCCTAGCATAGAAGTTTAATAGTGCATTTTACTCGCCATTCCGCGCGCTTTAAGATGCCGCATAGCCCAGTTCGCTATCTGAAATATGAGCGACGTAAATTGAACAAATGTGATAGAATTTCGCTGAATTCTTATATTAACCAAAATATAAAATGATCTAATCGGGTCTCTGTACGCCCTACCATAGAAATCTAATAGTGCATTTTACTCGCCATTTCATGCGCTTTGAGATGCCGCTTAGCCCAATACGCTATCTGAAATAGGAGCGACGTAAATTGAACAAATGCGATAGAATTTCCCTGAAATCTTATATTAAACAAAATATAAAATGATCTAATCGGGTCTCTGATTGCCCTATCATAGAAGTTTAGTAGTGCATTTTACTCGCCATTCCACGCGCTTTAAGATGCCGCCTAGCCCAGTACGCTACCTGAAATAGGAGCGACGTAAATTGAACAAATGTGATAGAATTTCGCTGAATTCTTATATTAACCAAAATATAAAATGATCTAATCGGGTCTCTGATTGCCCTATCATAGAAGATTAATAGTGCATTTTACTCGCCACACCACGCGCTTTAGGATACCGCCTCTCCCAGTACGCTATCCGAAATAGGAGCGACGTAAAGTGAACAAATGTGACAGAATTTTGCTGAATTCTTAAATTAACCATAATATAAAATGATCTAATCCGGTCTCTGTTCGCCCTACCATAGAAGTCTAATAGTGCATTTCACTCGCCATTCCACGCGCTTTAAGATGCCGCCGAGCCCAGTACGGTATCTGAAATAGGAGCGACATAAATTGAACAAATGTGATAGAATTTTGCTGAATTCTTAAATTAATCATAATATAAAATGATCTCATCGGGTCTCTGTACGCCCTACCACAGAAATCTAATAGTGCATTTTACTCGCCATTTCATGCGCTCTGAGATGCCGCTTAGCCCAATACGCTATCTGAAATAGGAGCGACGTAAGTTGAACAAATGTGATAGAATTTCGCTGAATTCTTTTATTAACCATAATGTAAAATGATCTGATCGGGTCTCTGTTCGCCCTAGCCTAGAAGTTTAAGAGTGCATTTTATTCGCCATTTCATGCGCTTGGCGATGCCGCTTAGCCCAATAAGCTATCTGAAATAGGAGCGACGTAAATTGAACAAATGTGATAGAATTTCGCTGAATTCTTATATTAACCAAAATATAAAATGATCTAATCGGGTCTCTGTACGCCCTACCATAGAAATCTAATAGTGCATTTTACTCGCCATTTCATGCGCTTTGAGATGCCGCTTAGCCCAATACACTATCTGAAATAGGAGCTACGTAAATTGAACAAATGTGATAGAATTTTCCTGGAATCTTATATTAAACAAAATATAAAATGATCTAATCGGGTCTCTGATTGCCCTATCATAGAAGTTTAGCAGTGCATTTTACTCGCCATTCCACGCGCTATAAGATGCCGCCTAGCCCAGTACGCTATCTAAATTAGGAGCGACGTAAGTTGAACAAATGTGATAGAATTTCGCTGAATTCTTATATTAACCGTAATATAAAATGATCTAATCGGGTCTCTGTTTGCCTTATCCTAGAAGTTTAGTATTGCATTTTACTCATCATTTCATGCGCTTAGAGATGCCGCTTAGCCCAATACGCTATCTGAAATAGGAGCGACGTAAATGGAACAAATGTGATAGAATTTCGCTGAATTCTTAAATTAACTATAATATAAAATGATCTAATCGGGTCACTGAATGCCCTACCCTAGAAGTTTAATAGTGCATTTCACTCGTCATTTCATGCGCTTTGAGATGCCGCCTAGCCCAATACGCTACCTGAAATAGGAGCGACGTAAGTTGAACAAATGTGATAGAATTACGCTGAATTCTTATATTAACCGTAATATAAAATGATCTAATCGGGTCTCTGTTTGCCTTATCCTAGAAGTTTGATAGTGCATTTTACTCGCCATTTCATGCGCTTTGAGATGCCGCTTAGCCCAATACGCTATCTGAAATAGGAGCGACGTAAATTGAACACATGTGATAGAATTTTGCTGAATTCTTAAATTAACCATAATATTAGATGATGTAATCGGGTCTCTGCTTGCCCTACCCTAGAAGTTTAATAGTGCATTTTACTCGCCATTTCATGCGCTTTGAGATGCCGCTTAGCCCAATACGCTATCTGAAATAGGAGCGACGTAAATTGAACAAATGTGATAGAATTTTGCTGAATTCTTAAATTAACCATAATATAAAATGATCTAATCGGGTCTCTGTTTGCCCTACCCTAGAAGTTTAATAGTGCATTTTACTCGCCATTTCATGCGCCTTGAGATGCCGCTTAGCCCAATACGCTATCTGAAATAGGAGCGACGTAAATTGAACAAATGTGATAGAATTTCGCTGAATTCTTATATTAACCAAAATATAAAATGATCTAATCGGGTCTCTGTTTGCCGTATCCTAGAAGTTTAGTATTGCACTTTACTCGCCATTTCATGCGCTTTGAGATGCCGCTTAGCCCAATACGCTATCTGAAATAGGAGCGACGTGAATTGAACAAATGTGATAGAATTTTGCTGAATTCTTAAATTAACCATAATATAAAATGATCTAATCGGGTCTCTGTTTGCCCTACCCTAGAAGTTTAATAGTGCATTTTACTCGCCATTTCATGCGCTTTGAGATGCCGCTTAGCCCAATACGCTATCTGAAATATGAGCAACGAAAGTTGAACAAATGTGATAGAATTTCGCTGAATTATTTTATTAACCAGAATGTAAAATGATCTAATCTGGTCTCTGTTCGCCCTAGCCTTGAAGTTTAATAGTGGATTTTACTCGGCATTCCACGCGCTTTAAGATGCCGCCTCTCCCAGTACGCTTTCTGAAATAGGAGCGACCTAAATTGAACGAATGTGATAGAATTTTGCTGAATTCTTAAATTAACCATAATATAAAATGATCTAATCGGGTATCTGTTTGCCCTACCCTAGAAGTTTAATAGTGCATTTTACTCGCCATTTCATGCGCCTTCAGATGCCGCTTAGCCCAATACGGTATCTGAAATAGGAGCGACGTAAATTGAACAAATGTGATAGAATTTCGCTGAATTCTTAAATTAACCATAATATAAAATGATCTAATCGGGTCTCTGTTTGCCCTACCCTAGAAGTTTAATAGTGCATTTCACTCGTCACTTCATGCGCTTTGAGATGCCGCTAAGCACAATAAGCTATCTGGAATAGCAGCGACGTAAATTGAACAAATGTGATAGAATTACGCCGAATTCTTATATTAACCGTAATATAAAATGATCTAATCAGGTCTCTGTTTGCCTTATCCTAGAAGTTTAATAGTGCATTTTACTCGCCATTCCACGCGCTTTAAGATGCCGCCTAGCCCAGTACGCTACCTGAAATAGGAGCGACGTAAGTTGAACAAATGTGATACAATTACGCTGAATTCTTATATTATCCGTAATATAAAATGATCTAATCCGGTCTCTGTTTGCCTTATCCTAGAAGTTTGATAGTGCATTTTACTCGCCATTTCATGCGCTTTGAGATGCCGCTTAGCACAATACGCTATCTGAAATAGGAGCGACGTAAATTGAACAAATGTGATAGAATTTTGCTGAATGCTTAAATTAACCACAATATAAAATGATCTAATCGGGTCTCTGTTTGCCCTACCCTAGTAGTTTAATTGTGCATTTTACTCGCCATTTCATGCGCTTTGAGATGCCGCTTATCCGAATACGCTATCTGAAATAGGAGCGACGTAAATTGAACAAATGTGATAGAATTTTGCTGAATTCTTAAATTAACCATAATATAAAATGATCTAATCTGGTCTCTGTTCGCCCTAGCCTTGAAGTTTAATAGTGGATTTTACTCGGCATTCCACGCGCTTTAAGATGCCGCCTCTCCCAGTACGCTTTCTGAAATAGGAGCGACCTAAATTGAACGAATGTGATAGAATTTTGCTGAATTCTTAAATTAACCATAATATAAAATGATCTAATCGGGTATCTGATTGCCCTATCATAGAAGTTTAGCAGTGCATTTTACTCGCCATTCCACGCGCTTTAAGATGCCGCCTAGCCCAGTACGCTATCTAAATTAGGAGCGACGTAAGTTGAACAAATGTGATAGAATTACGCTGAATTCTTATATTAACCGTAATATAAAATGATCTAATCGGGTCTCTGTTTGCCTTATCCTAGAAGTTTAGTATTGCATTTTACTCGCCATTTCATGCGCTTAGAGATGCCGCTTAGCCCAATACGCTATCTGAAATAGGAGCGACGTAAATGGAACAAATGTGATAGAATTTCGCTGAATTCTTAAATTAACTATAATATAAAATGATCTAATCGGGTCACTGATTGCCCTACCCTAGAAGTTTAATAGTGCATTTTACTCGCCATTTCATGCGCTTTGAGATGCCGCTTAGCCCAATACGCTATCTGAAATAGGAGCGACGTAAATTGAACAAATGTGATAGAATTTTGCTGAATTCTTAAATTAACCATAATATAAAATGATCTAATCGGGTCTCTGTTCGCCCTACCATAGAAGTCTAATAGTGCATTTTACTCGCCATTCCACGCGCTTTAAGATGCCGCCTAGCCCAGTACGCTATCTGAAATACGAGCGACGTAAATTGAACAAGAGTGATCGAATTTTGCTGAATTCTTAAATTAACCATAATATAAAATGATCTAATCGGGTCTCTGTTCGCCCTACCATAGAAGTTTAGTAGTGCACTTTACTCGCCATTCCACGCGCTTTATGATGCCGCCTAGCCCAGTACGGTATCTGAAATAGGAGCAACGTAAGTTGAACAAATGTGATAGAATTACGCTGAATTCTTATATTAACCGTAATATAAAATGATGTAATCGGGCCTCTGTTTGCCCTATCATAGAAGTTTGATAGTGCATTTTACTCGCCATTTCATGTGCTTTAAGCTGCCTTATAGCCCAATACGCTATCTGGAATAGGAGCGACGTAAATTGAACAAATGTGATAGAATTTCCCTGAATTCTTATATTAAGCTTAATGTAAAATGATCTAATCGTGTCTCTGTTCGCCCTACCATAGAAGTCTAATTGTGCATTTCACTCGCCATTTCATGCGCTTTGAGATGCCGCTTAGCGCAATACGCTATTTGAAATAGGGGCGACGTAAATTGAACAAATGTGATAGAATTACGCTGAATTCTTATATTAACCGTAATATAAAATGATGTAATCGGGCCTCTGTTTGCCCTATCATAGAAGTTTGATAGTGCATTTTACTCGCCATTTCATGTGCTTTAAGCTGCCGCATAGCCCAATACGCTATCTGGAATAGGAGCGACGTAAATTGAACAAATGTGATAGAATTTCCCTGAATTCTTATATTAAGCTTAATGTAAAATGATCTAATCGTGTCTCTGTTCGCCCTACCATAGAAGTCTAATTGTGCATTTCACTCGCCATTTCATGCGCTTTGAGATGCCGCTTAGCGCAATACGCTATTTGAAATAGGGGCGACGTAAATTGAACAAATGTGATAGAATTACGCTGAATTCTTATATTATCCGTAATATAAAATGATCTAATCGGGTCTCTGTTTGCCTTATCCTAGAAGTTTAATAGTGCATTTTACTCGCGATTTCATGCGCTTTGAGATGCCGCTTAGCCCAATACGCTATCTGAAATAGGAGCGACGTAAATTGTACAAATGTGATAGAATTTCCCTGAAATCTTATATTAAACAAAATATAAAATGATCTAATCGGGTCTCTGATTGCCCTATCATAGAAGTTTAGTAGTGCATTTTACGCGCCATTCCACGCGCTTTAAGGTGCCGCCTGGCCCAGTACGCTACCTGAAATAGGAGCGACGTAAGTTGAACAAATGTGATAGAATTACGCTGAATTCTTATATTAACCGTAATATAAAATGATATAATCGGGTCTCTGTTTGCCCTATCATAGAAGTTTAATAGTGCATTTTACTCGCCAGTTCATGTGCTTTAAGGTGCCGCATAGCCCAATACGCTATCTGGAATGGGAGCGACGTAAATTGAACAAATGTGATAGAATTTCCCTGAATTCTTATATTAACCTTAATGTAAAATGATCTAGTCGGGTCTCTGTTCGCCCTACCATAGAAGTCTAATAGTGCATTTCACTCGCCATTCCACGCGCTTTAAGATGCCGTCGAGCCCAGTACGGTATCTGAAATAGGAGCGACGTAAATTGAACAAATGTGATAGAATTTTGCTGAATTCTTAAATTAACCATAATATAAAATGATCTAATCGGGTCTCTGTACGCCCTACCATAGAAATCTAATAGTGCATTTTACTCGCCATTTCATGCGCTTTGAGATGCCGCTTAGCCCAATACGCTATCTGAAATAGGAGCGACGTAAGTTGAACAAATGTGATAGAATTTCGCTGAATTCTTTTATTAACCATAATGTAAAATGATCTGATCGGGTCTCTGTTCGCCCTAGCCTAGAAGTTTAAGAGTGCATTTTATTCGCCATTTCATGCGCTTTGAGATGCCGCTTAGCCCAATACGCTATCTGGCATAGGAGCGACGTAAATTGAACAAATGTGATAGAATTTCGCTGAATTCTTTTATTAACCATAATGTAAAATGATATAATCGGGTCTCTGTTTGTCCTACCCTAGAAGTTCAATAATGCATTTCACTCGTAATTTCATGCGCTTTGAGATGCCGCTTAGCCCAATACGCTATCTGGAATAGGAGCGACGTAAATTGAACGAATGTGGTAGAATTTCGTTGAATTCTTAAATTAACCAAAATATAAAATGATCTAATCGGGTCTCTGATTGCCCTATCATAGAAGTTTAATAGTGCATTTCACTCATCATTTCGTGCGCTTTAAGATGCCGCTTAGCCCAGTACGCTATCAGAAATAGGAGCGACGTAAGTTTAACAAATGTGATAGAATTACGCTGAATCCTTATATTAACCGTAATATAAAATGATCTAATCGGTTCCCTGTTTGCCTTACCCTAGAAGTTTAATAGTGCATTTCACTCGTAATTTCATGCGCTTTGAGATGCCGCTTCGCCCAATACGCTATCTGGAATAGGAGCGACGTAAATTGAACAAATGTGATAGAATTTCGCAGAATTCTTTTATTAACCATAATGTAAAATGATCTAATGGGGTCTCTGTTTGCCCTACCCTAGATGTTTAATAGTGCGTTTTACTCGGCATTTCATGCGCTTTGAGATGCCGCTTAGCCCAACACGCTATCTGTAATAGGAGCGCCGTAAATTGAACAAATGCGATAGAATTTCGTTGAATTCTTAAATTAAACAAAATATAAAATGATCTAATCGGGTCTCTGATTGCCCTATCATAGAAGTTTAATAGTGCATTTTACTCGCCAATCCACGCGCTTTAAGATTCCGCCTAGCCCAGTACGTTATCTGAAATAGGAGCGACGTAAATTGAATAAATGTGATAGAATTTGGCTGAATTCTTAAATTAACCATAATATAAAATGATCTAATCGCGTCTCTGTTTGCCCTACCCTAGAAGTTTGATAGTGCATTTTACTCGCCATTTCATGCGCTTTGAGATGGCGCTTAGTCCAATACGCTATCTGAAATAGGAGCGACGTAAATTGAACAAATGTGATAGAATTTGGCTGAATTCTTAAATTAACCATAATATAAAATGATCTAATCGGGTCTCTGTTTGCCTTACCCTAGAAGTTTAATAGTGCATTTTACTCGCCATTTCATGCGATTTGAGATGCCGCTTAGCCCAATACGCTATCTGAAATAGGAGCGACGTAAATTGAACAAATGTGATAGAGTTTCGTTGAATTCTTAAATAAACCATAATATGAAATGATCTAATCGGGTCTCTGTTTGCCCTACCCTAGAAGTTTGGTAATGCATATTACTCGCCCTTCCACGTACTTTAAGATGCCGCCTAGCCCAGTACACTATCTGAAATAGGAGCGACGTACATTGAACAAACGTGATAGAATTACCCTGAATTCTTATATTAACCTTAATGTAAAATGATCTAATCGGTTCTCTGTTCGCCCTACCCTAGAAGTTTAATAGTGCCTTTCACTCGTCATTTCATGCGCTTTGAGATGCCGCTTTGCCCAATACGCTATCTGAAATAGGAGCGACGTAAATTGAACAAATGTGATAGAATTTCGCTGAATTCTTATAATAATCTTTTTGTAAAATGATCTAATCGGGTCTTTGTTCGCCCAACCCTAGAACTTTAATAGTGCATTTTACTCGTCATATCATGCGCTTTGAGATGCCGCTTAGCCTAATACGCTATCTGAAATAGGAGCGATATAAGTTGAACAAATGTGATAGAATTTCGCTGAATTCTTTTATTAACCATAATGTAAAATGATCTAATCGGATCTCTGTTCGCCCTAGCCTAGAACTTTAATAGTGCATTTTATTCGCCATTTCATACGCTTTGAGATGCCGCTTTGCCCAATACGCTATCTGAAATTGGAGCGACGTAAATTGAACAAATGTGATAGAATTTCACTGAATTCTTATATTAACCAAAATATAAAATGATCTAATCGGGTCTCTGATTGCCCTAGCATAGAAGTTTAATAGTGCATTTTACTCGCCATTCCGCGCCCTTTAAGATGCCGCCAGGCCCAGTACGCTACCTGAAATAGGAGCGACGTAAGTTGAACAAATGTGGTAGAATTACGCTGAAATCTTATATTAACCGTAATATAAAATGATCTAATCGGGTCTCTGTTTGCCTTATCCTAGAAGTTTGATAGTGCATTTTACTCGCCATTTCATGCGCTTTGAGATGCCGCTTAGCCCAATACGCTATCTGAAACAGGAGCGACGTAAATTGAACAAATGTGATAGAATTTTGCTGAATGCTTAAATTAACCACAATATAAAATGATCTAATCGGGTCTCTGTTTGCCCTACCCTAGTAGTTTAATTGTGCATTTTACTCGCCATTTCATGCGCTTTGAGATGCCGCTTATCCCAATACGCTATCTGAAATAGGAGCGACGTAAGTTGAACAAATGTGATAGAATTTCGCTGAATTCTTATATGAACCAAAATATAAAATGATCTAATCGGGTCTCTGTTTGCCTTATCCTAGAAGTTTAGTATTGCATGTTACTCGCCATTTCATGCGCTTTGAGATGCCGCTTAGCCCAACACGTTATCTGACATAGGAGCGACGTAAATTGAACAAATGTGATAGAATTTCCCTGAAATCTTATATTAAACAAAATATAAAATGATCTAATCGGGTCTCTGATTGCCCTATCATTGAAGTTTAGTAGTGCATTCTACTGGCCATTCCACGCGCTTTAAGATGCCGCCTAGCCCAGTACGCTATCTGAAATAGGAGCGACGTAAATTGAACAAATGTGATAGAATTTCGCTGAATTCTTAAATTAACCATAATATAAAATGATCTAATCGGGTCTCTGTTTGCCCTACCCTAGAAGTTTAATAGTGCATTTCACTCGTCACTTCATGCGCTTTGAGATGCCGCTAAGCACAATAAGCTATCTGGAATAGCAGCGACGTAAATTGAACAAATGTGATAGAATTACGCCGAATTCTTATATTAACCGTAATATAAAATGATCTAATCAGGTCTCTGTTTTCCTTATCCTAGAAGTTTAATAGTGCATTTTACTCGCCATTCCACGCGCTTTAAGATGCCGCCTAGCCCAGTACGCTACCTGAAATAGGAGCGACGTAAGTTGAACAAATGTGATACAATTACGCTGAATTCTTATATTATCCGTAATATAAAATGATCTAATCCGGTCTCTGTTTGCCTTATCCTAGAAGTTTGATAGTGCATTTTACTCGCCATTTCATGCGCTTTGAGATGCCGCTTAGCACAATACGCTATCTGAAATAGGAGCGACGTAAATTGAACAAATGTGATAGAATTTTGCTGAATGCTTAAATTAACCACAATATAAAATGATCTAATCGGGTCTCTGTTTGCCCTACCCTAGTAGTTTAATTGTGCATTTTACTCGCCATTTCATGCGCTTTGAGATGCCGCTTATCCGAATACGCTATCTGAAATAGGAGCGACATAAATTGAACAAATGTGATAGAATTTTGCTGAATTCTTAAATTAACCATAATATAAAATGATCTAATCTGGTCTCTGTTCGCCCTAGCCTTGAAGTTTAATAGTGGATTTTACTCGGCATTCCACGCGCTTTAAGATGCCGCCTCTCCCAGTAAGCTTTCTGAAATAGGAGCGACCTAAATTGAACGAATGTGATAGAATTTTGCTGAATTCTTAAATTAACCATAATATAAAATGATCTAATCGGGTATCTGATTGCCCTATCATAGAAGTTTAGCAGTGCATTTTACTCGCCATTCCACGCGCTTTAAGATGCCGCCTAGCCCAGTACGCTATCTAAATTAGGAGCGACGTAAGTTGAACAAATGTGATAGAATTACGCTGAATTCTTATATTAACCGTAATATAAAATGATCTAATCGGGTCTCTGTTTGCCTTATCCTAGAAGTTTAGTATTGCATTTTACTCGCCATTTCATGCGCTTAGAGATGCCGCTTAGCCCAATACGCTATCTGAAATAGGAGCGACGTAAATGGAACAAATGTGATAGAATTTCGCTGAATTCTTAAATTAACTATAATATAAAATGATCTAATCGGGTCACTGATTGCCCTACCCTAGAAGTTTAATAGTGCATTTTACTCGCCATTTCATGCGCTTTGAGATGCCGCTTAGCCCAATACGCTATCTGAAATAGGAGCGACGTAAATTGAACAAATGTGATAGAATTTTGCTGAATTCTTAAATTAACCATAATATAAAATGATCTAATCGGGTCTCTGTTCGCCCTACCATAGAAGTCTAATAGTGCATTTTACTCGCCATTCCACGCGCTTTAAGATGCCGCCTAGCCCAGTACGCTATCTGAAATACGAGCGACGTAAATTGAACAAGAGTGATAGAATTTTGCTGAATTCTTAAATTAACCATAATATAAAATGATCTAATCGGGTCTCTGTTCGCCCTACCATAGAAGTTTAGTAGTGCATTTTACTCGCCATTCCACGCGCTTTAAGATGCCGCCTAGCCCAGTACACTATCTGAAATAGGAGCGACGTAAATTGAACAAATGTGATAAAATTTTGCTGACATCTTAAATTAACCATAATATAAAATGATTTAATCGGGTATCTGTTTGCCCTACCCTAGAAGTTTAATAGTGCATTTTACTCGCCATTTCATGCGCCTTCAGATGCCGCTTAGCCCAATACGCTATCTGAAATTGGAGCGACGTAAATTGAACAAATGTGATAGAATTTCGCTGAATTCTTAAATTAACCATAATATAAAATGTTCTAATCGGGTCTCTGTTTGCCCTACCCTCGAAGTTTAATAGTGCATTTCACTCGTCATTTCATGCGCTTTGAGATGCCGCTAAGCACAATAAGCTATCTGGAATAGCAGCGACGTAAATTGAACAAATGTGATAGAATTACGCCGCATTCTTATATTTACCGTAATATAAAATGATATAATCGGGTCTCTGTTTGCCTTATCCTAGAAGTTTAATAGGGCATTTTACTCGCCATTTCATGCGCTTTGACATGCCGCTTAGCCCAATACGCTATCTGAAATAGGAGCGACGTAAATTGAACAAGTGTGATAGAATTTCACTGAATTCTTAAATTAACCATAATATTAAATGATCTAATCGGGTCCCTGTTTGACCTACCCTAGAAGTTTAAAAGTGCATTTTACTCGCCATTTCATGTGCTTTGAGCTGCCGCATAGCCCAATACGCTATCTGGAATAGGAGCGACGTAAATTGAACAAATGTGATAGAATTTCCCTGAATTCTTATATTAACCTTAATGTAAAATGATCTAATCGGGTCTCTGTTCGCCCTACCATAGAAGTCTAATAGTGCATTTCACTCGCCATTCCACGCGCTTTATGATGCCGCCTAGCCCAGTACGGTATCTGAAATAGGAGCAACGTAAGTTGAACAAATGTGATAGAATTACGCTGAATTCTTATATTAACCGTAATATAAAATGATGTAATCGGGCCTCTGTTCGCCCTATCATAGAAGTTTGATAGTGCATTTTACTCGCCATTTCATGTGCTTTAAGCTGCCGCATAGCCCAATACGCTATCTGGAATAGGAGCGACGTAAATTGAACAAATGTGATAGAATTTCCCTGAATTCTTATATTAAGCTTAATGTAAAATGATCTAATCGTGTCTCTGTTCGCCCTACCATAGAAGTCTAATTGTGCATTTCACTCGCCATTTCATGCGCTTTGAGATGCCGCTTAGCGCAATACGCTATTTGAAATAGGGGCGACGTAAATTGAACAAATGTGATAGAATTACGCTGAATTCTTATATTATCCGTAATATAAAATGATCTAATCGGGTCTCTGTTTGCCTTATCCTAGAAGTTTAATAGTGCATTTTACTCGCGATTTCATGCGCTTTGAGATGCCGCTTAGCCCAATACGCTATCTGAAATAGGAGCGACGTAAATTGAACAAATGTGATAGAATTTCCCTGAAATCTTATATTAAACAAAATATAAAATGATCTAATCGGGTCTCTGATTGCCCTATCATAGAAGTTTAGTAGTGCATTTTACGCGCCATTCCACGCGCTTTAAGGTGCCGCCTGGCCCAGTACGCTACCTGAAATAGGAGCGACGTAAGTTGAACAAATGTGATAGAATTACGCTGAATTCTTATATTAACCGTAATATAAAATGATATAATCGGGTCTCTGTTTGCCCTATCATAGAAGTTTAATAGTGCATTTTACTCGCCATTTCATGTGCTTTAAGGTGCCGCATAGCCCAATACGCTATCTGGAATGGGAGCGACGTAAATTGAACAAATGTGATAGAATTTCCCTGAATTCTTATATTAACCTTAATGTAAAATGATCTAGTCGGGTCTCTGTTCGCCCTACCATAGAAGTCTAATAGTGCATTTCACTCGCCATTCCACGCGCTTTAAGATGCCGTCGAGCCCAGTACGGTATCTGAAATAGGAGCGACGTAAATTGAACAAATGTGATAGAATTTTGCTGAATTCTTAAATTAACCATAATATAAAATGATCTAATCGGGTCTCTGTACGCCCTACCATAGAAATCTAATAGTGCATTTTACTCGCCATTTCATGCGCTTTGAGATGCCGCTTAGCCCAATACGCTATCTGAAATAGGAGCGACGTAAGTTGAACAAATGTGATAGAATTTCGCTGAATTCTTTTATTAACCATAATGTAAAATGATCTGATCGGGTCTCTGTTCGCCCTAGCCTAGAAGTTTAAGAGTGCATTTTATTCGCCATTTCATGCGCTTTGAGATGCCGCATAGCCGAATACGCTATCTGAAATAGGAGCGACGTAAATTGAACAATTGTGATAGAATTTCCCTGAAATCTTATATTAAACAAAATATAAAATGATCTAATCGGGTCTCTGATTGCCCTATCATAGAAGTTTAATAGTGCATTTTACTCGCCATTCCACGCGCTTTATGATGCCGCCTAGCCCAGTACGCTATCTGAAATAGGAGCGACGTAAATTGAATAAATGTGATAGAATTTGGCTGAATTCTTAAATTAACCATAATATAAAATGATCTAATCGCGTCTCTGTTTGCCCTACCCTAGAAGTTTGATAGTGCATTTTACTCGCCATTTCATGCGCTTTGAGATGGCGCTTAGTCCAATACGCTATCTGAAATAGGAGCGACGTAAATTGAACAAATGTGATAGAATTTGGCTGAATTCTTAAATTAACCATAATATAAAATGATCTAATCGGGTCTCTGTTTGCCTTACCCTAGAAGTTTAATAGTGCATTTTACTCGCCATTTCATGCGATTTGAGATGCCGCTTAGCCCAATACGCTATCTGAAATAGGAGCGACGTAAATTGAACAAATGTGATAGAGTTTCGCTGAATTCTTAAATAAACCATAATATGAAATGATCTAATCGGGTCTCTGTTTGCCCTACCCTAGAAGTTTGGTAATGCATATTACTCGCCCTTCCACGTACTTTAAGATGCCGCCTAGCCCAGTACACTATCTGAAATAGGAGCGACGTACATTGAACAAACGTGATAGAATTACCCTGAATTCTTATATTAACCTTAATGTAAAATGATCTAATCGGTTCTCTGTTCGCCCTACCCTAGAAGTTTAATAGTGCCTTTCACTCGTCATTTCATGCGCTTTGAGATGCCGCTTAGCCCAATACGCTATCTGAAATAGGAGCGACGTAAATTGAACAAATGTGATAGAATTTCGCTGAATTCTTATAATAATCTTTTTCTAAAATGATCTAATCGGGTCTTTGTTCGCCCAACCCTAGAACTTTAATAGTGCATTTTACTCGTCATATCATGCGCTTTGAGATGCCGCTTAGCCAAATACGCTATCTGAAATAGGAGCGATATAAGTTGAACAAATGTGATAGAATTTCGCTGAATTCTTTTATTAACCATAATGTAAAATGATCTAATCGGATCTCTGTTCGCCCTAGCCTAGAACTTTAATAGTGCATTTTATTCGCCATTTCATACGCTTTGAGATGCCGCTTTGCCCAATACGCTATCTGAAATTGGAGCGACGTAAATTGAACAAATGTGATAGAATTTCACTGAATTCTTATATTAACCAAAATATAAAATGATCTAATCGGGTCTCTGATTGCCCTAGCATAGAAGTTTAATAGTGCATTTTACTCGCCATTCCGCGCCCTTTAAGATGCCGCCAGGCCCAGTACGCTACCTGAAATAGGAGCGACGTAAGTTGAACAAATGTGGTAGAATTACGCTGAAATCTTATATTAACCGTAATATAAAATGATCGAATCGGGTCTCTGTTTGCCTTATCCTAGAAGTTTGATAGTGCATTTTACTCGCCATTTCATGCGCTTTGAGATGCCGCTTAGCCCAATACGCTATCTGAAACAGGAGCGACGTAAATTGAACAAATGTGATAGAATTTTGCTGAATGCTTAAATTAACCACAATATAAAATGATCTAATCGGGTCTCTGTTTGCCCTACCCTAGTAGTTTAATTGTGCATTTTACTCGCCATTTCATGCGCTTTGAGATGCCGCTTATCCCAATACGCTATCTGAAATAGGAGCGACGTAAGTTGAACAAATGTGATAGAATTTCGCTGAATTCTTATATGAACCAAAATATAAAATGATCTAATCGGGTCTCTGTTTGCCTTATCCTAGAAGTTTAGTATTGCATGTTACTCGCAATTTCATGCGCTTTGAGATGCCGCTTAGCCCAACACGTTATCTGACATAGGAGCGACGTAAATTGAACAAATGTGATAGAATTTCCCTGAAATCTTATATTAAACAAAATATAAAATGATCTAATCGGGTCTCTGATTGCCCTATCATTGAAGTTTAGTAGTGCATTCTACTGGCCATTCCACGCGCTTTAAGATGCCGCCTAGCCCAGTACGCTATCTGAAATAGGAGCGACGTAAATTGAACAAATGTGATAAAATTTTGCTGACATCTTAAATTAACCATAATATAAAATGATCTAATCGGGTCTCTGCTTGCCCTACCCTAGAAGTTTAATATAGCATTTTAGTCGCCATTTCATGCGCTTTGAGATGCCGCTTCGCCCAATACGCTATCTGAAATAGGAGCGACGTAAATTAAACAAATGTGATAGAATTTCCCTGAAATCTTATATTAAACAAAATATAAAAAGATCTAATCGGGTCTCTGATTGCCCTATCATAGAAGTTTAGCAGTGCATTTTACTCGCCATTCCACGCGCTTTAAGATGCCGCCTAGCCCAGTACGCTACCTGAAGTAGGAGCGACGTAAGTTGAACAAATGTGATAGAATTACGCTGAATTCTTATATTAACCGTAATATAAAATGATATAATCGGGTCTCTGTTTGCCCTATCATAGAAGTTTAATAGTGCATTTTACTCGCCATTTCATGTGCTTTAAGGTGCCGCATAGCCCAATACGCTATCTGGAATAGGAGCGACGTAAATTGAACAAATGTGATAGAATTTCCCTGAATTCTTATATTAACCTTAATGTAAAATGATCTAATCGGGTCTCTGTTCGCCCTACCATAGAAGTGTAATAGTGCATTTTACTCGCCATTTTTTGCGCTTTGAGATGCCGCTTAGCCCAATACGCTATCTGAAATATCAGCGACGTAAATTGAACAAATGTGATAGAATTACGCTGAATTCTTATATTAACCGTAATATAAAATGATCTAATCGGGTCTCTGTTTGCCTTATCCTAGAAGTTTAATAGTTCATTTCACTCGTCATTTCATGCGCTTTGAGATGCCTCTTAGCCCAATAAGCTATCTGAAATTGGAGCGACGTAAATTGAACAAATGTGATAGAATTTGGCTGAATTCTTAAATTAACCATAATATAAAATGATCGAATCGGTTCTCTGTTCGCCCTATCCTAGAAGTTTAATACTGCATTTTACTCGCCAATCCACGCGCCTTAAGATTCCGCCTAGCCCAGTACGCTATCTGAAATAGGAGCGACGTAAATTGAACAAATGTGATAGAATTTTGCTGAATTCTTAAATTAACCATAATATAAAATGATCTAATCGGGTCTCTGTTTGCCCTACCCTAGAAGTTTAATAGTGCATTTTACTCGCCACTTCATGCGCTTTGAGATGGCGCTTAGCCCAATACGCTATCTGAAATAGTAGCCACGTAAATTGAACAAATGTGATAGAATTTGGCTGAATTCTTAAATTAACCATAATATAAAATGATCTAATCGGGTCTCTGTTTGCCTTACCCTAGAACTTTAATAGTGCATTTTACTCGCCATTTCATGCGATTTGAGATGCCGCTTAGCCCAATACGCTATCTGAAATAGGAGCGACGTAAATTGAACAAATGTGATAGAATTTCCCTGAAATCTTATATTAAACAAAATATAAAATGATCTAAACGGGACTCTGATTTCCCTATCATAGAAGTTTAGTAGTGCATTTTACTCGCCCTTCCACGTGCTTTAAGATGCCGCCTAGCCCAGTACACTATCTGAAATAGGAGCGACGTATGTTGAACAAATGTGATAGAATTACGCTGAATTCTTATATTAACCGTAATATAAAATGATGTAATCGGGTTTCTGTTCGCCCTATCCTAGAAGATTACTAGTGCATTTCACTCGTCATTTCATGCGTTTTGAGATGCCGCTTAGTCCAATACGCTATCTGCAATAGGAGCGACGTAAATTGAACAAATGTGATAGAATTTGGCTGAATTCTTAAATTAACCATAATATAAAATGATCTAATCGGGTCTCTGTTCGCCCTACCCTAGAAGTTTAATAGTTTATTTTACTCGCAATTTTTTGCGCTTTGAGATGCCGCTTAGCCCAATACGCTATCTGAAATATCAGCGACGTAAATTGAACAAATGTGATAGAATTACGCTGAATTCTTATATTAACCGTAATATAAAATGATCTAATCGGGTCTCTGATAGCCCTATCATAGAAGTTTAATAGTGCATTTTACCCGCCATTCCACGCGCTTTAAGATGCCGCCTAGCCCATTACGCTATCTGAAATAGGAGCGACGTAAGTTGAACAAATGTGATAGAATTTTGCTGAATTCTTAAATTAACCATAATATAAAATGATCTAATCGGGTCTCTGTTTGCCCTACCCTAGAAGTTTAATAGTGCATTTTACTCGCCACTTCATGCGCTTTGAGATGGCGCTTAGCCCAATACGCTATCTGAAATAGTAGCCACGTAAATTGAACAAATGTGATAGAATTTGGCTGAATTCTTAAATTAACCATAATATAAAATGATCTAATCGGGTCTCTGTTTGCCTTACCCTAGAACTTTAATAGTGCATTTTACTCGCCATTTCATGCGATTTGAGATGCCGCTTAGCCCAATACGCTATCTGAAATAGGAGCGACGTAAATTGAACAAATGTGATAGAATTTCCCTGAAATCTTATATTAAACAAAATATAGAATGATCTAAACGGTACTCTGATTTCCCTATCATAGAAGTTTAGTAGTGCATTTTACTCGCCCTTCCACGTGCTTTAAGATGCCGCCTAGCCCAGTACGCTATCTGAAATAGGAGCGACGTAAATTGAACAAATGTGATAGAATTTCGCTGAATTCTTATATTAACCAAAATATAAAATGATCTAATCGGGTCTCTGATAGCCCTATCATAGAAGTTTAATAGTGCATTTTACTCGCCATTTCATGCGATTTAAGATGCCGCTTAGCCCAATACGCTATCTGAAATAGGAGCGACGTAAATTGAACAAATGTGATAGAATTTCCCTGAAATCTTATATTAAACAAAATATAAAATGATCTAAACTGGACTCTGATTGCCCTATCATAGAAGTTTAGTAGTGCATTTTACTCGCCATTCCACGCGCTTTAAGATGCCGCGTAGCCCAGTACGCTATCTGAAATAGGAGCGACGTAAGTTGAACAAATGTGATAGAATTACGCTGAATTCTTACATTAACCGTAATATAAAATGATCTAATCGGGTCTCTGTTTGCCCTACCCTAGAAGTTTAATAGTGCATTTTACTCGCCATTTCATGCGCTTTGAGATGCCGCTTAGCCCAATACGCTATCTGAAATATGAGCGACGAAAGTTGAACAAATGTGATAGAATTTCGCTGAATTATTTTATTAACCAGAATGTAAAATGATCTAATCTGGTCTCTGTTCGCCCTAGCCTTGAAGTTTAATAGTGGATTTTACTCGGCATTCCACGCGCTTTAAGATGCCGCCTCTCCCAGTACGCTTTCTGAAATAGGAGCGACCTAAATTGAACGAATGTGATAGAATTTTGCTGAATTCTTAAATTAACCATAATATAAAATGATCTAATCGGGTATCTGTTTGCCCTACCCTAGAAGTTTAATAGTGCATTTTACTCGCCATTTCATGCGCCTTCAGATGCCGCTTAGCCCAATACGGTATCTGAAATAGGAGCGACGTAAATTGAACAAATGTGATAGAATTTCGCTGAATTCTTAAATTAACCATAATATAAAATGATCTAATCGGGTCTCTGTTTGCCCTACCCTAGAAGTTTAATAGTGCATTTCACTCGTCACTTCATGCGCTTTGAGATGCCGCTAAGCACAATAAGCTATCTGGAATAGCAGCGACGTAAATTGAACAAATGTGATAGAATTACGCCGAATTCTTATATTAACCGTAATATAAAATGATCTAATCAGGTCTCTGTTTTCCTTATCCTAGAAGTTTAATAGTGCATTTTACTCGCCATTCCACGCGCTTTAAGATGCCGCCTAGCCCAGTACGCTACCTGAAATAGGAGCGACGTAAGTTGAACAAATGTGATACAATTACGCTGAATTCTTATATTAACCGTAATATAAAATGATCTAATCCGGTCTCTGTTTGCCTTATCCTGGAAGTTTGATAGTGCATTTTACTCGCCATTTCATGCGCTTTGAGATGCCGCTTAGCACAATACGCTATCTGAAATAGGAGCGACGTAATTTGAACAAATGTGATAGAATTTTGCTGAATGCTTAAATTAACCACAATATAAAATGATCTAATCGGGTCTCTGTTTGCCCTACCCTAGTAGTTTAATTGTGCATTTTACTCGCCATTTCATGCGCTTTGAGATGCCGCTTATCCGAATACGCTATCTGAAATAGGAGCGACGTAAATTGAACAAATGTGATAGAATTTTGCTGAATTCTTAAATTAACCATAATATAAAATGATCTAACCGGGTCTCTGTACGCCCTACCCTAGAAGTGTAATAGTGCATTTCACTCGCCATTTCATGCGCTTTGAGATGCCGCTTAGCCCAATACGCTATCTGAAATAGGAGCGACGTAAATAGAACAGTTGTGATAGATTTTCGCTGAATTCTTATATTAACCGAAATATAAAATGATCTAATCGGGTCTCTGATTGCCCTATCATAGAAGTTTAATAGTGCATTTTACTCGCCAATCCACGCGCTTTAAGATTCCGCCTAGCCCAGTACGCTATCTGAAATAGGAGCGACGTAAATTGAACAAATGTGATAGAATTTGGCTGAATTCTTAATTTAACCATAACATAAAATGATCTAATCGATTCTCTGTTTGCCCTATCCTAGAAGTTTAGTAGTGCATTTCACTCGTCATTTCATGCGCTTTGAGATGCCTCTTACCCCAATAAGCTATCTGAAATAGGAGCGACGTAAATTGAACAAATGTGATAGAATTTCGCTGAATTCTTGTATTAACCAAAATATAAAATGATCTAATCGGGACTCTGATTCCCTATCATAGAAGTTTAGTAGTGCATTTTACTCGCCCTTCCACGAGCTTTAAGATGCCGCCTAGCCCAGTACGCTATCTGAAATAGGAGTGACGTAAGTTGAACAAATGTGATAGAATTACGCTGAATTCTTATATTAACCGTAATATAAAATGATCTAATCGGGTCTCTGTTTGCCTTACCCTAGAAGTTTAATAGTGCATTTTACTCGCCATTTCATGCGCTTTGAGATGCCGCTTAGCCCAATACGCATCTGAAATAGGAGCGACGTAAATTGAAAAAATATGATAGAATTACGCTGAATTCTTATATTAACCGTAATATAAAATCGTCTAATCGGGTCTCTGTTTGCCTTACCCTAGAAGTTTAATAGTGCATTTCACTCGCCATTTCATGCGCTTTGAGATGCCGCTTAGCCCAATACGCTATCTGCAATAGGAGCGACGTAAGTTGAACAAATGTGATAGAATTACGCTGAATTCTTATATTAACCGTAATATAAAATGATCTAATCGGTTCTCTGTTCGCCCTACCCTAGAAGTTTAATAGTGCCTTTCACTCGTCATTTCATGCGCTTTGAGATGCCGCTTAGCCCAATACGCTATCTGAAATAGGAGCGACGTAAATTGAACAATTGTGATAGAATTTCGCTGAATTCTTATATTAACCAAAATATAAAATGATCTAGTCGGGTCTCTGATTGCCCAATCATAGAAGTTTAATAGTGCATTTTGATCGCCATTCCACGCGCTTTAAGATGCCGCCTAGCCCAGTACGCTATCTGAAATTGGAGCGACGTAAATTGAACAAATGTGATAGAATTCCCTGAATACTTATATTAACCTTAATGTAAAATGATCTAATCGGGTCTCTGTTCGCCCTACCCTAGAAGTGTAATAGTGCATTTCACTCGCCATTTCATGCGCTTTGAGATGCCGCTTAGCCCAATACGCTATCTGAAATAGGAGCGACGTAAGTAGAACAATTGTGATAGAATTTCACTGAATTCTTATATTAACCAAAATATAAAATGATCTAATCGGGTCTCTGATTGCCCTATCATAGAAGTTTAATAGTGCATTTTACTCGCCAATCCACGCGCTTTAAGATTCCGCCTAGCCCAGAACGCTATCTGAAATAGGAGCGACGTAAATTGAACAAATGTGATAGAATTTGGCTGAATTCTTAAATTAACCATAATATAAAATGATCTAATCGGGTCTCTGTTTGCCCTACCCTTGAAGTTTAATAGTGCATTTTACTCGCCATTTCATGCGCGTTGAGATGCCGCTTAGCCCAATACGCTATCTGAAATAGGAGCAACGTAAATTGAACGAATGTGATAGAATTTCGCTGAATTCTTATATTAACCGTAATATAAAATGATCTAATCGGGTCTCTGTTTGCCTTATCCTAGAAGTTTAACAGTGCATTTTACTCGCCATTTCATGCGCATTGAGATTCCGCTTAGCCCAATACGCTATCTGAAATAGGAGCGACGTAAATTGAACAAATATGATAGAGTTTCGCTGAATTCTTAAATTAACCATAATATAAAATGATCTTATCGGTTCTCTGTTTGCCCTACCCTAGAAGTTTAATAGTGCATTTTACTCGCCATTTCTTGCGCTTTGAGATGCCGCTTAGCCCAATACGCTATCTGAAATATCAGCGACGTAAATTGAACGAATGTGATAGAATTTGGCTGAATTCATAAATTAACCATAATATAAAATTATCTAATCGGGTCTCCGTTTGCCCTACCCAAGAAGTTTAACAGCGCATTTTAATCGCCATTTCATGCGCTTTGGGATGCAGCTTAGCCCAATACGCTATCTGAAATAGGAGCGACGTAAATTGAACAAATGTGATAGAATTTTTCTGAATTCTTAAATAAACCATAATATGAAATGATCTAATCGGGTCTGTGTTTGCTCTACCCTAGATGTTTAACAGTGCATTTTACTCGCCATTTAATGCTCTTTGAGATGGCGCTTAGCCCAATACGCTATCTGAAATAGGAGCGACGTAAATTGAACAAATGTGATAGAATTCGGCTGAATTCTTAAATTAACCATAATATAAAATGATCTAATCGGGTCTCTGTTTGCCTTACCCTAGAAGTTTAGTAGTGCATTTTACTCGCCATTTCTTGCGCTTTAAGATGCCGCCGAGCCCAGTACGCTATCTGAAGTAGGAGCGACGTAAGTTGAACATATGTGATAGAATTACGCTGAGTTCTTATATTATCCGTAATATAAAATGATCTAATCGGATCTCTGTTCGCCCTACCCTAGAAGATTACTAGTGCATTTCACTCGTCATTTCATGCGCTTTGAGATGCCGCTTAGCCCAATAAGCTATCTGAAATAGGAGCGACGTAAGTTGAACAAATGTGATAGAATTTCGCTGAATTCTTATATTAACCAAAATATAAAATGATCTAATCGGGTCTCTGATAGCCCTATCATAGAAGTTTAATAGTGCATTTTACTCGCCATGTCACGCGCTTTAAGATGCCGCCTAGCCCAGTACGCTATCTGAAATAGGAGCGACGTACGTTGAACAAATGTGATAGAATTACGCTGAATTCTTATATTAACCGTAATATAAAATTATCTAATCGGGTCTCTGTTTGCCGTACCCTAGAAGTTTAATGGTGCACTTTGCTCGCCATTTCATGCGCTTTGAGATGGCCGTTAGCCCAATACGCTATCTGAAATAGGAGCGACGTAAATTGAACAAATGTGATAGAATTTCCCTGAATTCTTATGTTAACCTTAATGTAAAATGATCTAATCGGGTCCTTGTTCGCCCTACCCTAGAAGTTAAATAGTGCATTTCACTTGTCATTTCATGCGCTTTGAGATGCCGCTTAGCCGAATAAGCTACCTGAAATAGGAGCGACGTAAATTGAACAAATGTGATACAATTACGCTGAATTCTTATATTAACCGTATTATAAAATGATCTAATCGGGTCTCTGTTTGCCTTACCCTAGAAGATTAATAGTGCATTTTACTCGCCATTTCATGCGCTTTGAGATGCCGCTTAGCCCAATACGCTATCTGAAATAGGAGCGACGTAAATTGAACAATTGTGATAGAATTTCGCTGAATTCTTATATTAACCAAAATATAAAATGATCTAGTCGGGTCTCTGATGCCCTATCATAGTAGTTTAATAGTGAATTTCACTCGTCATTTCATGCGCTTTAAGATGCCGCCTAGCCCAGTATGCTATCTGAAATTGGAGCGACGTAAATTGAACAAATGTGATAGAATTTTGCTGACATCTTGAATTAACGATAATATAAAATGATCTAATCGGGTCCCTGTTTGCCCTACCCTAGAAGTTTAGCAGTGCATTTTACTCGCCATTTCATGCGCTTTGAGATGCCGCGTAGCGCAATACGATATCTGAAATAGGAGCGACGTAAATTGAACGAATGTGATAGAATTTCGCTGGATTCTTATATTAACCAAAATATAAAATGGTCTAATCGGGTCTCCGATAGCCCTATCATAGAAGTTTAATAGTGCATTTTACTCGCCATTCCACGCGCTTTAAGATGCCGCCTAGCCCAGTACGCTATCTGAAATAGGAGCGACGTAAGTTGAACAAATGTGATAGAATTACACTGAATTATTATATTAACCGTAATATAAAATGATCTAATCGGGTCTCTGTTTGCCTCCTCCTAGAAGTTTAATAGTGCATTTTACTCGCCATTTCATGCGCATTGAGATGCCGCTTAGCCCAATACGCTATCTGAAATAGGAGCGACGTAAATTGAACAAATGTGATAGAATTCGGCTGAATTCTTGTATTAACCAAAATATAAAATGATCTAATCGGGACTCTGATTCCCTATCATAGAAGTTTAGTAGTGCATTTTACTCGCCCTTCCACGAGCTTTAAGATGCCGCCTAGCCCAGTACGCTATCTGAAATAGGAGCGACGTAAGTTGAACAAATGTGATAGAATTACGCTGAATTCTTATATTAACCGTAATATAAAATGATCTAATCGGGTCTCTGTTTGCCTTACCCTAGAAGTTTAATAGTGCATTTTACTCGCCATTTCATGCGCTTTGAGATGCCGCTTAGCCCAATACGCATCTGAAATAGGAGCGACGTAAATTGAAAAAATATGATAGAATTACGCTGAATTCTTATATTAACCGTAATATAAAATCGTCTAATCGGGTCTCTGTTTGCCTTACCCTAGAAGTTTAATAGTGCATTTCACTCGCCATTTCATGCGCTTTGAGATGCCGCTTAGCCCGATACGCTATCTGCAATAGGAGCGACGTAAGTTGAACAAATGTGATAGAATTACGCTGAATCCTTATATTAACCGTAATATAAAATGATCTAATCGGTTCTCTGTTCGCCCTACCCTAGAAGTTTAATAGTGCCTTTCACTCGTCATTTCATGCGCTTTGAGATGCCGCTTAGCCCAATACGCTATCTGAAATAGGAGCGACGTAAATTGAACAATTGTGATAGAATTTCGCTGAATTCTTATATTAACCAAAATATAAAATGATCTAGTCGGGTCTCTGATTGCCCAATCATAGAAGTTTAATAGTGCATTTTGATCGCCATTCCACGCGCTTTAAGATGCCGCCTAGCCCAGTACGCTATCTGAAATTGGAGCGACGTAAATTGAACAAATGTGATAGAATTCCCTGAATACTTATATTAACCTTAATGTAAAATGATCTAATCGGGTCTCTGTTAGCCCTACCCTAGAAGTGTAATAGTGCATTTAACTCGCCATTTCATGCGCTTTGAGATGCCGCTTAGCCCAATACGCTATCTGAAATAGGAGCGACGTAAGTAGAACAATTGTGATAGAATTTCACTGAATTCTTATATTAACCAAAATATAAAATGATCTAATCGGGTCTCTGATTGCCCTATCGTAGAAGTTTAATAGTGCATTTTACTCGCCAATCCACGCGCTTTAAGATTCCGCCTAGCCCAGAACGCTATCTGAAATAGGAGCGACGTAAATTGAACAAATGTGATAGAATTTGGCTGAATTCTTAAATTAACCATAATATAAAATGATCTAATCGGGTCTCTGTTTGCCCTACCCTTGAAGTTTAATAGTGCATTTTACTCGCCATTTCATGCGCGTTGAGATTGCGCTTAGCCCAATACGCTATCTGAAATAGGAGCAACGTAAATTGAACGAATGTGATAGAATTTCGCTGAATTCTTATATTAACCGTAATATAAAATGATCTAATCGGGTCTCTGTTTGCCTTATCCTAGAAGTTTAACAGTGCATTTTACTCGCCATTTCATGCGCATTGAGATTCCGCTTAGCCCAATACGCTATCTGAAATAGGAGCGACGTAAATTGAACAAATATGATAGAGTTTCGCTGAATTCTTAAATTAACCATAATATAAAATGATCTAATCGGGTCTCTGTTTGCTCTACCCTAGATGTTTAACAGTGCATTTTACTCGCCATTTAATGCTCTTTGAGATGGCGCTTAGCCCAATACGCTATCTGAAATAGGAGCGACGTAAATTGAACAAATGTGATAGAATTCGGCTGAATTCTTAAATTAACCATAATATAAAATGATCTAATCGGGTCTCTGTTTGCCTTACCCTAGAAGTTTAATAGTGCATTTTACTCGCCATTTCATGCGATTTGAGATGCCGCTTAGCCCAATACGCTATCTGAAATAGGAGCGACGTAAATTGAACAAATGTGATAGAATTTCCCTGAAATCTTATATTAAACAAAATATAGAATGATCTAAACGGTACTCTGATTTCCCTATCATAGAAGTTTAGTAGTGCATTTTACTCGCCCTTCCACGTGCTTTAAGATGCCGCCTAGCCCAGTACGCTATCTGAAATAGGAGCGACGTAAATTGAACAAATGTGATAGAATTTCGCTGAATTCTTATATTAACCAAAATATAAAATGATCTAATCGGGTCTCTGATAGCCCTATCATAGAAGTTTAATAGTGCATTTTACTCGCCATTTCATGCGATTTAAGATGCCGCTTAGCCCAATACGCTATCTGAAATAGGAGCGACGTAAATTGAACAAATGTGATAGAATTTCCCTGAAATCTTATATTAAACAAAATATGAAATGATCTAAACTGGACTCTGATTGCCCTATCATAGAAGTTTAGTAGTGCATTTTACTCGCCATTCCACGCGCTTTAAGATGCCGCGTAGCCCAGTACGCTATCTGAAATAGGAGCGACGTAAGTTGAACAAATGTGATAGAATTACGCTGAATTCTTACATTAACCGTAATATAAAATGATCTAATCGGGTCTCTGTTTGCCCTACCCTAGAAGTTTAATAGTGCATTTTACTCGCCATTTCATGCGCAATGGGATGCCGCTTAGCCCAATACGCTATCTGAAATAGGAGCGACGTAAATTGAACAAATGTGATAGAATTTGGCTGAATTCTTAAATTAACCATAATATAAAATGATCTAATCGGGTCTCTGTTTGCCCTACCCTACAAGTTTAACAGTGCATTTTACTCGCCATTTCATGCGCTTTGAGATGCCGCTTAGCCCAATACGCTATCTGAAATAGGAGCGCCGTAAATTGAACAAATGTGATAGAATTTCCCTGAATTCTTATATTAACCAAAATATAAAATGATCTAATCGGGTCTCTGATTCCCCTATCATAGAACTTTAATAGTGCATTCTACTCGCCAATCCACGCGCTTTAAGATTCCGCCTAGCCCAGTACGCTATCTGAAATAGGAGCGAAGAAAATTGAACAAATGTGATAGAATTTGGCTGAATTCTTAAATTAACCATAATATAAAATGATCTAATCGGGTCTCTGTTTGCCCTACCCTAGAAGTTTAATAGTGCATTTTACTCGCCATTTCATGCGCTTTGAGATGGCGCTTAGCCCAATACGCTATCTGAAATAGGAGCGACGTAAATTGAACAAACGTGATAGAATTTGGCTGAATTCTTAAATTAACCATAATATAAAATCATCTTATCGGGTCTCTGTTTGCCCTACCCTAGAAGTTTAATAGTGCATTTTACTCGCCATTTCATGCGCTTTGAGATGCCGCTTAGCCCAATACGCTATCTGAAATATGAGCGACGAAAGTTGAACAAATGTGATAGAATTTCGCTGAATTATTTTATTAACCAGAATGTAAAATGATCTAATCTGGTCTCTGTTCGCCCTAGCCTTGAAGTTTAATAGTGGATTTTACTCGGCATTCCACGCGCTTTAAGATGCCGCCTCTCCCAGTACGCTTTCTGAAATAGGAGCGACCTAAATTGAACGAATGTGATAGAATTTTGCTGAATTCTTAAATTAACCATAATATAAAATGATCTAATCGGGTATCTGTTTGCCCTACCCTAGAAGTTTAATAGTGCATTTTACTCGCCATTTCATGCGCCTTCAGATGCCGCTTAGCCCAATACGGTATCTGAAATAGGAGCGACGTAAATTGAACAAATGTGATAGAATTTCGCTGAATTCTTAAATTAACCATAATATAAAATGATCTAATCGGGTCTCTGTTTGCCCTACCCTAGAAGTTTAATAGTGCATTTCACTCGTCACTTCATGCGCTTTGAGATGCCGCTAAGCACAATAAGCTATCTGGAATAGCAGCGACGTAAATTGAACAAATGTGATAGAATTACGCCGAATTCTTATATTAACCGTAATATAAAATGATCTAATCAGGTCTCTGTTTTCCTTATCCTAGAAGTTTAATAGTGCATTTTACTCGCCATTCCACGCGCTTTAAGATGCCGCCTAGCCCAGTACGCTACCTGAAATAGGAGCGACGTAAGTTGAACAAATGTGATACAATTACGCTGAATTCTTATATTAACCGTAATATAAAATGATCTAATCCGGTCTCTGTTTGCCTTATCCTAGAAGTTTGATAGTGCATTTTACTCGCCATTTCATGCGCTTTGAGATGGCGCTTAGTCCAATACGCTATCTGAAATAGGAGCGACGTAAATTGAACAAATGTGATAGAATTTGGCTGAATTCTTAAATTAACCATAATATAAAATGATCTAATCGGGTCTCTGTTTGCCTTACCCTAGAAGTTTAATAGTGCATTTTACTCGCCATTTCATGCGATTTGAGATGCCGCTTAGCCCAATACGCTATCTGAAATAGGAGCGACGTAAATTGAACAAATGTGATAGAGTTTCGTTGAATTCTTAAATAAACCATAATATGAAATGATCTAATCGGGTCTCTGTTTGCCCTACCCTAGAAGTTTGGTAATGCATATTACTCGCCCTTCCACGTACTTTAAGATGCCGCCTAGCCCAGTACACTATCTGAAATAGGAGCGACGTACATTGAACAAACGTGATAGAATTACCCTGAATTCTTATATTAACCTTAATGTAAAATGATCTAATCGGTTCTCTGTTCGCCCTACCCTAGAAGTTTAATAGTGCCTTTCACTCGTCATTTCATGCGCTTTGAGATGCCGCTTTGCCCAATACGCTATCTGAAATAGGAGCGACGTAAATTGAACAAATGTGATAGAATTTCGCTGAATTCTTATAATAATCTTTTTGTAAAATGATCTAATCGGGTCTTTGTTCGCCCAACCCTAGAACTTTAATAGTGCATTTTACTCGTCATATCATGCGCTTTGAGATGCCGCTTAGCCTAATACGCTATCTGAAATAGGAGCGATATAAGTTGAACAAATGTGATAGAATTTCGCTGAATTCTTTTATTAACCATAATGTAAAATGATCTAATCGGATCTCTGTTCGCCCTAGCCTAGAACTTTAATAGTGCATTTTATTCGCCATTTCATACGCTTTGAGATGCCGCTTTGCCCAATACGCTATCTGAAATTGGAGCGACGTAAATTGAACAAATGTGATAGAATTTCACTGAATTCTTATATTAACCAAAATATAAAATGATCTAATCGGGTCTCTGATTGCCCTAGCATAGAAGTTTAATAGTGCATTTTACTCGCCATTCCGCGCCCTTTAAGATGCCGCCAGGCCCAGTACGCTACCTGAAATAGGAGCGACGTAAGTTGAACAAATGTGATAGAATTACGCTGAAATCTTATATTAACCGCAATATAAAATGATCTAATCGGGTCTCTGTTTGGGTTATCCTAGAAGTTTGATAGTGCATTTTACTCGCCATTTCATGCGCTTTGAGATGCCGCTTAGCCCAATACGCTATCTGAAACAGGAGCGACGTAAATTGAACAAATGTGATAGAATTTTGCTGAATGCTTAAATTAACCATAATATAAAATGATCTAATCGGGTCTCTGTTTGCCCTACCCTAGTAGTTTAATTGTGCATTTTACTCGCCATTTCATGCGCTTTGAGATGCCGCTTATCCCAATACGCTATCTGAAATAGGAGCATCGTAAGTTGAACAAATGTGATAGAATTTCGCTGAATTCTTATATGAACCAAAATATAAAATGATCTAATCGGGTCTCTGTTTGCCTTATCCTAGAAGTTTAGTATTGCATGTTACTCGCCATTTCATGCGCTTTGAGATGCCGCTTAGCCCAACACGTTATCTGACATAGGAGCGACGTAAATTGAACAAATGTGATAGAATTTCCCTGAAATCTTATATTAAACAAAATATAAAATGATCTAATCGGGTCTCTGATTGCCCTATCATTGAAGTTTAGTAGTGCATTCTACTGGCCATTCCACGCGCTTTAAGATGCCGCCTAGCCCAGTACGCTATCTGAAATAGGAGCGACGTAAATTGAACAAATGTGATAGAATTTCGCTGAATTCTTAAATTAACCATAATATAAAATGATCTAATCGGGTCTCTGTTTGCCCTACCCTAGAAGTTTAATAGTGCATTTCACTCGTCACTTCATGCGCTTTGAGATGCCGCTAAGCACAATAAGCTATCTGGAATAGCAGCGACGTAAATTGAACAAATGTGATAGAATTACGCCGAATTCTTATATTAACCGTAATATAAAATGATCTAATCAGGTCTCTGTTTTCCTTATCCTAGAAGTTTAATAGTGCATTTTACTCGCCATTCCACGCGCTTTAAGATGCCGCCTAGCCCAGTACGCTACCTGAAATAGGAGCGACGTAAGTTGAACAAATGTGATACAATTACGCTGAATTCTTATATTATCCGTAATATAAAATGATCTAATCCGGTCTCTGTTTGCCTTATCCTAGAAGTTTGATAGTGCATTTTACTCGCCATTTCATGCGCTTTGAGATGCCGCTTAGCACAATACGCTATCTGAAATAGGAGCGACGTAAATTGAACAAATGTGATAGAATTTTGCTGAATGCTCAAATTAACCACAATATAAAATGATCTAATCGGGTCTCTGTTTGCCCTACCCTAGTAGTTTAATTGTGCATTTTACTCGCCATTTCATGCGCTTTGAGATGCCGCTTATCCGAATACGCTATCTGAAATAGGAGCGACATAAATTGAACAAATGTGATAGAATTTTGCTGAATTCTTAAATTAACCATAATATAAAATGATCTAATCGGGTCTCTGTTCGCCCTAGCCTTGAAGTTTAATAGTGGATTTTACTCGGCATTCCACGCGCTTTAAGATGCCGCCTCTCCCAGTACGCTTTCTGAAATAGGAGCGACCTAAATTGAACGAATGTGATAGAATTTTGCTGAATTCTTAAATTAACCATAATATAAAATGATCTAATCGGGTATCTGATTGCCCTATCATAGAAGTTTAGCAGTGCATTTTACTCGCCATTCCACGCGCTTTAAGATGCCGCCTAGCCCAGTACGCTATCTAAATTAGGAGCGACGTAAGTTGAACAAATGTGATAGAATTACGCTGAATTCTTATATTAACCGTAATATAAAATGATCTAATCGGGTCTCTGTTTGCCTTATCCTAGAAGTTTAGTATTGCATTTTACTCGCCATTTCATGCGCTTAGAGATGCCGCTTAGCCCAATACGCTATCTGAAATAGGAGCGACGTAAATGGAACAAATGTGATAGAATTTCGCTGAATTCTTAAATTAACTATAATATAAAATGATCTAATCGGGTCACTGATTGCCCTACCCTAGAAGTTTAATAGTGCATTTTACTCGCCATTTCATGCGCTTTGAGATGCCGCTTAGCCCAATACGCTATCTGAAATAGGAGCGACGTAAATTGAACAAATGTGATAGAATTTTGCTGAATTCTTAAATTAACCATAATATAAAATGATCTAATCGGGTCTCTGTTCGCCCTACCATAGAAGTCTAATAGTGCATTTTACTCGCCATTCCACGCGCTTTAAGATGCCGCCTAGCCCAGTACGCTATCTGAAATACGAGCGACGTAAATTGAACAAGAGTGATCGAATTTTGCTGAATTCTTAAATTAACCATAATATAAAATGATCTAATCGGGTCTCTGTTCGCCCTACCATAGAAGTTTAGTAGTGCACTTTACTCGCCATTCCACGCGCTTCAAGATGCCGCCTAGCCCAGTACACTATCTGAAATAGGAGCGACGTAAATTGAACAAATGTGATAAAATTTTGCTGACATCTTAAATTAACCATAATATAAAATGATTTAATCGGGTATCTGTTTGCCCTACCCTAGAAGTTTAATAGTGCATTTTACTCGCCATTTCATGCGCCTTCAGATGCCGCTTAGCCCAATACGCTATCTGAAATTGGAGCGACGTAAATTGAACAAATGTGATAGAATTTCGCTGAATTCTTAAATTAACCATAATATAAAATGATCTAATCGGGTCTCTGTTTGCCCTACCCTCGAAGTTTAATAGTGCATTTCACTCGTCATTTCATGCGCTTTGAGATGCCGCTAAGCACAATAAGCTATCTGGAATAGCAGCGACGTAAATTGAACAAATGTGATAGAATTACGCCGCATTCTTATATTTACCGTAATATAAAATGATATAATCGGGTCTCTGTTTGCCTTATCCTAGAAGTTTAATAGGGCATTTTACTCGCCATTTCATGCGCTTTGACATGCCGCTTAGCCCAATACGCTATCTGAAATAGGAGCGACGTAAATTGAACAAGTGTGATAGAATTTCACTGAATTCTTAAATTAACCATAATATTAAATGATCTAATCGGGTCTCTGTTTGACCTACCCTAGAAGTTTAAAAGTGCATTTTACTCGCCATTTCATGTGCTTTGAGCTGCCGCATAGCCCAATACGCTATCTGGAATAGGAGCGACGTAAATTGAACAAATGTGATAGAATTTCCCTGAATTCTTATATTAACCTTAATGTAAAATGATCTAATCGGGTCTCTGTTCGCCCTACCATAGAAGTCTAATAGTGCATTTCACTCGCCATTCCACGCGCTTTATGATGCCGCCTAGCCCAGTACGGTATCTGAAATAGGAGCAACGTAAGTTGAACAAATGTGATAGAATTACGCTGAATTCTTATATTAACCGTAATATAAAATGATCTAATCGGGTCTCTGTTCGCCCTATCATAGAAGTTTGATAGTGCATTTTACTCGCCATTTCATGTGCTTTAAGCTGCCGCATAGCCCAATACGCTATCTGGAATAGGAGCGACGTAAATTGAACAAATGTGATAGAATTTCCCTGAATTCTTATATTAAGCTTAATGTAAAATGATCTAATCGTGTCTCTGTTCGCCCTACCATAGAAGTCTAATTGTGCATTTCACTCGCCATTTCATGCGCTTTGAGATGCCGCTTAGCGCAATACGCTATTTGAAATAGGGGCGACGTAAATTGAACAAATGTGATAGAATTACGCTGAATTCTTATATTATCCGTAATATAAAATGATCTAATCGGGTCTCTGTTTGCCTTATCCTAGAAGTTCAATAGTGCATTTTACTCGCGATTTCATGCGCTTTGAGATGCCGCTTAGCCCAATACGCTATCTGAAATAGGAGCGACGTAAATTGAACAAATGTGATAGAATTTCCCTGAAATCTTATATTAAACAAAATATAAAATGATCTAATCGGGTCTCTGATTGCCCTATCATAGAAGTTTAGTAGTGCATTTTACGCGCCATTCCACGCGCTTTAAGGTGCCGCCTAGCCCAGTACGCTACCTGAAATAGGAGCGACGTAAGTTGAACAAATGTGATAGAATTACGCTGAATTCTTATATTAACCGTAATATAAAATGATATAATCGGGTCTCTGTTTGCCCTATCATAGAAGTTTAATAGTGCATTTTACTCGCCATTTCATGTGCTTTAAGGTGCCGCATAGCCCAATACGCTATCTGGAATGGGAGCGACGTAAATTGAACAAATGTGATAGAATTTCCCTGAATTCTTATATTAACCTTAATGTAAAATGATCTAGTCGGGTCTCTGTTCGCCCTACCATAGAAGTCTAATAGTGCATTTCACTCGCCATTCCACGCGCTTTAAGATGCCGTCGAGCCCAGTACGGTATCTGAAATAGGAGCGACGTAAATTGAACAAATGTGATAGAATTTTGCTGAATTCTTAAATGAACCATAATATAAAATGATCTAATCCGGTCTCTGTACGCCCTACCATAGAAATCTAATAGTGCATTTTACTCGCCATTTCATGCGCTTTGAGATGCCGCTTAGCCCAATACGCTATCTGAAATAGGAGCGACGTAAGTTGAACAAATGTGATAGAATTTCGCTGAATTCTTTTATTAACCATAATGTAAAATGATCTGATCGGGTCTCTGTTCGCCCTAGCCTAGAAGTTTAAGAGTGCATTTTATTCGCCATTTCATGCGCTTTGAGATGCCGCATAGCCGAATACGCTATCTGAAATAGGAGCGACGTAAATTGAACAATTGTGATAGAATTTCCCTGAAATCTTATATTAAACAAAATATAAAATGATCTAATCGGGTCTCTGATTGCCCTATCATAGAAGTTTAATAGTGCATTTTACTCGCCATTCCACGCGCTTTATGATGCCGCCTAGCCCAGTACGCTATCTGAAATAGGAGCGACGTAAATTGAATAAATGTGATAGAATTTGGCTGAATTCTTAAATTAACCATAATATAAAATGATCTAATCGGGTCTCTGTTTGCCCTACCCTAGAAGTTTGATAGTGCATTTTACTCGCCATTTCATGCGCTTTGAGATGGCGCTTAGTCCAATACGCTATCTGAAATAGGAGCGACGTAAATTGAACAAATGTGATAGAATTTGGCTGAATTCTTAAATTAACCATAATATAAAATGATCTAATCGGGTCTCTGTTTGCCTTACCCTAGAAGTTTAATAGTGCATTTTACTCGCCATTTCATGCGATTTGAGATGCCGCTTAGCCCAATACGCTATCTGAAATAGGAGCGACGTAAATTGAACAAATGTGATAGAGTTTCGTTGAATTCTTAAATAAACCATAATATGAAATGATCTAATCGGGTCTCTGTTTGCCCTACCCTAGAAGTTTGGTAATGCATATTACTCGCCCTTCCACGTACTTTAAGATGCCGCCTAGCCCAGTACACTATCTGAAATAGGAGCGACGTACATTGAACAAACGTGATAGAATTACCCTGAATTCTTATATTAACCTTAATGTAAAATGATCTAATCGGTTCTCTGTTCGCCCTACCCTAGAAGTTTAATAGTGCCTTTCACTCGTCATTTCATGCGCTTTGAGATGCCGCTTAGCCCAATACGCTATCTGAAATAGGAGCGACGTAAATTGAACAAATGTGATAGAATTTCGCTGAATTCTTATAATAATCTTTTTCTAAAATGATCTAATCGGGTCTTTGTTCGCCCAACCCTAGAACTTTAATAGTGCATTTTACTCGTCATATCATGCGCTTTGAGATGCCGCTTATCCTAATACGCTATCTGAAATAGGAGCGACGTAAGTTGAACAAATGTGATAGAATTTCGCTGAATTCTTTTATTAACCATAATGTAAAATGATCTAATCGGATCTCTGTTCGCCCTAGCCTAGAACTTTAATAGTGCATTTTATTCGCCATTTCATACGCTTTGAGATGCCGCTTTGCCCAATACGCTATCTGAAATTGGAGCGACGTAAATTGAACAAATGTGATAGAATTTCACTGAATTCTTATATTAACCAAAATATAAAATGATCTAATCGGGTCTCTGATTGCCCTAGCATAGAAGTTTAATAGTGCATTTTACTCGCCATTCCGCGCCCTTTAAGATGCCGCCAGGCCCAGTACGCTACCTGAAATAGGAGCGACGTAAGTTGAACAAATGTGGTAGAATTACGCTGAAATCTTATATTAACCGTAATATAAAATGATCGAATCGGGTCTCTGTTTGCCTTATCCTAGAAGTTTGATAGTGCATTTTACTCGCCATTTCATGCGCTTTGAGATGCCGCTTAGCCCAATACGCTATCTGAAACAGGAGCGACGTAAATTGAACAAATGTGATAGAATTTTGCTGAATGCTTAAATTAACCACAATATAAAATGATCTACTCGGGTCTCTGTTTGCCCTACCCTAGTAGTTTAATTGTGCATTTTACTCGCCATTTCATGCGCTTTGAGATGCCGCTTATCCCAATACGCTATCTGAAATAGGAGCGACGTAAGTTGAACAAATGTGATAGAATTTCGCTGAATTCTTATATGAACCAAAATATAAAATGATCTAATCGGGTCTCTGTTTGCCTTATCCTAGAAGTTTAGTATTGCATGTTACTCGCAATTTCATGCGCTTTGAGATGCCGCTTAGCCCAACACGTTATCTGACATAGGAGCGACGTAAATTGAACAAATGTGATAGAATTTCCCTGAAATCTTATATTAAACAAAATATAAAATGATCTAATCGGGTCTCTGATTGCCCTATCATTGAAGTTTAGTAGTGCATTCTACTGGCCATTCCACGCGCTTTAAGATGCCGCCTAGCCCAGTACGCTATCTGAAATAGGAGCGACGTAAATTGAACAAATGTGATAAAATTTTGCTGACATCTTAAATTAACCATAATATAAAATGATCTAATCGGGTCTCTGCTTGCCCTACCCTAGAAGTTTAATATAGCATTTTAGTCGCCATTTCATGCGCTTTGAGATGCCGCTTCGCCCAATACGCTATCTGAAATAGGAGCGACGTAAATTAAACAAATGTGATAGAATTTCCCTGAAATCTTATATTAAACAAAATATAAAAAGATCTAATCGGGTCTCTGATTGCCCTATCATAGAAGTTTAGCAGTGCATTTTACTCGCCATTCCACGCGCTTTAAGATGCCGCCTAGCCCAGTACGCTACCTGAAGTAGGAGCGACGTAAGTTGAACAAATGTGATAGAATTACGCTGAATTCTTATATTAACCGTAATATAAAATGATATAATCGGGTCTCTGTTTGCCCTATCATAGAAGTTTAATAGTGCATTTTACTCGCCATTTCATGTGCTTTAAGGTGCCGCATAGCCCAATACGCTATCTGGAATAGGAGCGACGTAAATTGAACAAATGTGATAGAATTTCCCTGAATTCTTATATTAACCTTAATGTAAAATGATCTAATCGGGTCTCTGTTCGCCCTACCATAGAAGTGTAATAGTGCATTTTACTCGCCATTTTTTGCGCTTTGAGATGCCGCTTAGCCCAATACGCTATCTGAAATATCAGCGACGTAAATTGAACAAATGTGATAGAATTACGCTGAATTCTTATATTAACCGTAATATAAAATGATCTAATCGGGTCTCTGTTTGCCTTATCCTAGAAGTTTAATAGTTCATTTCACTCGTCATTTCATGCGCTTTGAGATGCCTCTTAGCCCAATAAGCTATCTGAAATTGGAGCGACGTAAATTGAACAAATGTGATAGAATTTGGCTGAATTCTTAAATTAACCATAATATAAAATGATCGAATCGGTTCTCTGTTCGCCCTATCCTAGAAGTTTAATACTGCATTTTACTCGCCAATCCACGCGCCTTAAGATTCCGCCTAGCCCAGTACGCTATCTGAAATAGGAGCGACGTAAATTGAACAAATGTGATAGAATTTTGCTGAATTCTTAAATTAACCATAATATAAAATGATCTAATCGGGTCTCTGTTTGCCCTACCCTAGAAGTTTAATAGTGCATTTTACTCGCCACTTCATGCGCTTTGAGATGGCGCTTAGCCCAATACGCTATCTGAAATAGTAGCCACGTAAATTGAACAAATGTGATAGAATTTGGCTGAATTCTTAAATTAACCATAATATAAAATGATCTAATCGGGTCTCTGTTTGCCTTACCCTAGAACTTTAATAGTGCATTTTACTCGCCATTTCATGCGATTTGAGATGCCGCTTAGCCCAATACGCTATCTGAAATAGGAGCGACGTAAATTGAACAAATGTGATAGAATTTCCCTGAAATCTTATATTAAACAAAATATAAAATGATCTAAACGGGACTCTGATTTCCCTATCATAGAAGTTTAGTAGTGCATTTTACTCGCCCTTCCACGTGCTTTAAGATGCCGCCTAGCCCAGTACACTATCTGAAATAGGAGCGACGTATGTTGAACAAATGTGATAGAATTACGCTGAATTCTTATATTAACCGTAATATAAAATGATGTAATCGGGTTTCTGTTCGCCCTATCCTAGAAGATTACTAGTGCATTTCACTCGTCATTTCATGCGTTTTGAGATGCCGCTTAGTCCAATACGCTATCTGCAATAGGAGCGACGTAAATTGAACAAATGTGATAGAATTTGGCTGAATTCTTAAATTAACCATAATATAAAATGATCTAATCGGGTCTCTGTTCGCCCTACCCTAGAAGTTTAATAGTTTATTTTACTCGCAATTTCTTGCGCTTTGAGATGCCGCTTAGCCCAATACGCTATCTGAAATATCAGCGACGTAAATTGAACAAATGTGATAGAATTACGCTGAATTCTTATATTAACCGTAATATAAAATGATCTAATCGGGTCTCTGATAGCCCTATCATAGAAGTTTAATAGTGCATTTTACCCGCCATTCCACGCGCTTTAAGATGCCGCCTAGCCCATTACGCTATCTGAAATAGGAGCGACGTAAGTTGAACAAATGTGATAGAATTTTGCTGAATTCTTAAATTAACCATAATATAAAATGATCTAATCGGGTCTCTGTTTGCCCTACCCTAGAAGTTTAATAGTGCATTTTACTCGCCACTTCATGCGCTTTGAGATGGCGCTTAGCCCAATACGCTATCTGAAATAGTAGCCACGTAAATTGAACAAATGTGATAGAATTTGGCTGAATTCTTAAATTAACCATAATATAAAATGATCTAATCGGGTCTCTGTTTGCCTTACCCTAGAACTTTAATAGTGCATTTTACTCGCCATTTCATGCGATTTGAGATGCCGCTTAGCCCAATACGCTATCTGAAATAGGAGCGACGTAAATTGAACAAATGTGATAGAATTTCCCTGAAATCTTATATTAAACAAAATATAGAATGATCTAAACGGGACTCTGATTGCCCTATCATAGAAGTTTAGTAGTGCATTTTACTCGCCCTTCCACGTGCTTTAAGATGCCGCCTAGCCCAGTACGCTATCTGAAATAGGAGCGACGTAAATTGAACAAATGTGATAGAATTTCGCTGAATTCTTATATTAACCAAAATATAAAATGATCTAATCGGGTCTCTGATAGCCCTATCATAGAAGTTTAATAGTGCATTTTACTCGCCATTTCATGCGATTTAAGATGCCGCTTAGCCCAATACGCTATCTGAAATAGGAGCGACGTAAATTGAACAAATGTGATAGAATTTCCCTGAAATCTTATATTAAACAAAATATAAAATGATCTAAACTGGACTCTGATTGCCCTATCATAGAAGTTTAGTAGTGCATTTTACTCGCCATTCCACGCGCTTTAAGATGCCGCGTAGCCCAGTACGCTATCTGAAATAGGAGCGACGTAAGTTGAACAAATGTGATAGAATTACGCTGAATTCTTACATTAACCGTAATATAAAATGATCTAATCGGGTCTCTGTTTGCCCTACCCTAGAAGTTTAATAGTGCATTTTACTCGCCATTTCATGCGCTTTGAGATGCCGCTTAGCCCAATACGCTATCTGAAATATGAGCGACGAAAGTTGAACAAATGTGATAGAATTTCGCTGAATTATTTTATTAACCAGAATGTAAAATGATCTAATCTGGTCTCTGTTCGCCCTAGCCTTGAAGTTTAATAGTGGATTTTACTCGGCATTCCACGCGCTTTAAGATGCCGCCTCTCCCAGTACGCTTTCTGAAATAGGAGCGACCTAAATTGAACGAATGTGATAGAATTTTGCTGAATTCTTAAATTAACCATAATATAAAATGATCTAATCGGGTATCTGTTTGCCCTACCCTAGAAGTTTAATAGTGCATTTTACTCGCCATTTCATGCGCCTTCAGATGCCGCTTAGCCCAATACGGTATCTGAAATAGGAGCGACGTAAATTGAACAAATGTGATAGAATTTCGCTGAATTCTTAAATTAACCATAATATAAAATGATCTAATCGGGTCTCTGTTTGCCCTACCCTAGAAGTTTAATAGTGCATTTCACTCGTCACTTCATGCGCTTTGAGATGCCGCTAAGCACAATAAGCTATCTGGAATAGCAGCGACGTAAATTGAACAAATGTGATAGAATTACGCCGAATTCTTATATTAACCGTAATATAAAATGATCTAATCAGGTCTCTGTTTTCCTTATCCTAGAAGTTTAATAGTGCATTTTACTCGCCATTCCACGCGCTTTAAGATGCCGCCTAGCCCAGTACGCTACCTGAAATAGGAGCGACGTAAGTTGAACAAATGTGATACAATTACGCTGAATTCTTATATTAACCGTAATATAAAATGATCTAATCCGGTCTCTGTTTGCCTTATCCTGGAAGTTTGATAGTGCATTTTACTCGCCATTTCATGCGCTTTGAGATGCCGCTTAGCACAATACGCTATCTGAAATAGGAGCGACGTAAATTGAACAAATGTGATAGAATTTTGCTGAATGCTCAAATTAACCACAATATAAAATGATCTAATCGGGTCTCTGTTTGCCCTACCCTAGTAGTTTAATTGTGCATTTTACTCGCCATTTCATGCGCTTTGATATGCCGCTTATCCGAATACGCTATCTGAAATAGGAGCGACGTAAATTGAACAAATGTGATAGAATTTTGCTGAATTCTTAAATTAACCATAATATAAAATGATCTAACCGGGTCTCTGTACGCCCTACCCTAGAAGTGTAATAGTGCATTTCACTCGCCATTTCATGCGCTTTGAGATGCCGCTTAGCCCAATACGCTATCTGAAATAGGAGCGACGTAAATAGAACAGTTGTGATAGATTTTCGCTGAATTCTTATATTAACCGAAATATAAAATGATCTAATCGGGTCTCTGATTGCCCTATCATAGAAGTTTAATAGTGCATTTTACTCGCCAATCCACGCGCTTTAAGATTCCGCCTAGCCCAGTACGCTATCTGAAATAGGAGCGACGTAAATTGAACAAATGTGATAGAATTTGGCTGAATTCTTAATTTAACCATAACATAAAATGATCTAATCGATTCTCTGTTTGCCCTATCCTAGAAGTTTAGTAGTGCATTTCACTCGTCATTTCATGCGCTTTGAGATGCCTCTTACCCCAATAAGCTATCTGAAATAGGAGCGACGTAAATTGAACAAATGTGATAGAATTTCGCTGAATTCTTGTATTAACCAAAATATAAAATGATCTAATCGGGACTCTGATTCCCTATCATAGAAGTTTAGTAGTGCATTTTACTCGCCCTTCCACGAGCTTTAAGATGCCGCCTAGCCCAGTACGCTATCTGAAATAGGAGCGACGTAAGTTGAACAAATGTGATAGAATTACGCTGAATTCTTATATTAACCGTAATATAAAATGATCTAATCGGGTCTCTGTTTGCCTTACCCTAGAAGTTTAATAGTGCATTTTACTCGCCATTTCATGCGCTTTGAGATGCCGCTTAGCCCAATACGCATCTGAAATAGGAGCGACGTAAATTGAAAAAATATGATAGAATTACGCTGAATTCTTATATTAACCGTAATATAAAATCGTCTAATCGGGTCTCTGTTTGCCTTACCCTAGAAGTTTAATAGTGCATTTCACTCGCCATTTCATGCGCTTTGAGATGCCGCTTAGCCCAATACGCTATCTGCAATAGGAGCGACGTAAGTTGAACAAATGTGATAGAATTACGCTGCATTCTTATATTAACCGTAATATAAAATGATCTAATCGGTTCTCTGTTCGCCCTACCCTAGAAGTTTAATAGTGCCTTTCACTCGTCATTTCATGCGCTTTGAGATGCCGCTTAGCCCAATACGCTATCTGAAATAGGAGCGACGTAAATTGAACAATTGTGATAGAATTTCGCTGAATTCTTATATTAACCAAAATATAAAATGATCTAGTCGGGTCTCTGATTGCCCAATCATAGAAGTTTAATAGTGCATTTTGATCGCCATTCCACGCGCTTTAAGATGCCGCCTAGCCCAGTACGCTATCTGAAATTGGAGCGACGTAAATTGAACAAATGTGATAGAATTCCCTGAATACTTATATTAACCTTAATGTAAAATGATCTAATCGGGTCTCTGTTCGCCCTACCCTAGAAGTGTAATAGTGCATTTCACTCGCCATTTCATGCGCTTTGAGATGCCGCTTAGCCCAATACGCTATCTGAAATAGGAGCGACGTAAGTAGAACAATTGTGATAGAATTTCACTGAATTCTTATATTAACCAAAATATAAAATGATCTAATCGGGTCTCTGATTGCCCTATCGTAGAAGTTTAATAGTGCATTTTACTCGCCAATCCACGCGCTTTAAGATTCCGCCTAGCCCAGAACGCTATCTGAAATAGGAGCGACGTAAATTGAACAAATGTGATAGAATTTGGCTGAATTCTTAAATTAACCATAATATAAAATGATCTAATCGGGTCTCTGTTTGCCCTACCCTTGAAGTTTAATAGTGCATTTTACTCGCCATTTCATGCGCGTTGAGATTGCGCTTAGCCCAATACGCTATCTGAAATAGGAGCAACGTAAATTGAACGAATGTGATAGAATTTCGCTGAATTCTTATATTAACCGTAATATAAAATGATCTAATCGGGTCTCTGTTTGCCTTATCCTAGAAGTTTAACAGTGCATTTTACTCGCCATTTCATGCGCATTGAGATTCCGCTTAGCCCAATACGCTATCTGAAATAGGAGCGACGTAAATTGAACAAATATGATAGAGTTTCGCTGAATTCTTAAATTAACCATAATATAAAATGATCTTATCGGGTCTCTGTTTGCCCTACCCTAGAAGTTTAATAGTGCATTTTACTCGCCATTTCTTGCGCTTTGAGATGCCGCTTAGCCCAATAGGCTATCTGAAATATCAGCGACGTAAATTGAACGAATGTGATAGAATTTGGCTGAATTCATAAATTAACCATAATATAAAATTATCTAATCGGGTCTCCGTTTGCCCTACCCAAGAAGTTTAACAGCGCATTTTAATCGCCATTTCATGCGCTTTGGGATGCAGCTTAGCCCAATACGCTATCTGAAATAGGAGCGACGTAAATTGAACAAATGTGATAGAATTTTTCTGAATTCTTAAATAAACCATAATATGAAATGATCTAATCGGGTCTGTGTTTGCTCTACCCTAGATGTTTAACAGTGCATTTTACTCGCCATTTAATGCTCTTTGAGATGGCGCTTAGCCCAATACGCTATCTGAAATAGGAGCGACGTAAATTGAACAAATGTGATAGAATTCGGCTGAATTCTTAAATTAACCATAATATAAAATGATCTAATCGGGTCTCTGTTTGCCTTACCCTAGAAGTTTAGTAGTGCATTTTACTCGCCATTTCTTGCGCTTTAAGATGCCGCCGAGCCCAGTACGCTATCTGAAGTAGGAGCGACGTAAGTTGAACATATGTGATAGAATTACGCTGAGTTCTTATATTATCCGTAATATAAAATGATCTAATCGGATCTCTGTTCGCCCTACCCTAGAAGATTACTAGTGCATTTCACTCGTCATTTCATGCGCTTTGAGATGCCGCTTAGCCCAATAAGCTATCTGAAATAGGAGCGACGTAAGTTGAACAAATGTGATAGAATTTCGCTGAATTCTTATATTAACCAAAATATAAAATGATCTAATCGGGTCTCTGATTGCCCTATCATAGAAGTTTAATAGTGCATTTTACTCGCCATGTCACGCGCTTTAAGATGCCGCCTAGCCCAGTACGCTATCTGAAATAGGAGCGACGTACGTTGAACAAATGTGATAGAATTACGCTGAATTCTTATATTAACCGTAATATAAAATTATCTAATCGGGTCTCTGTTTGCCGTACCCTAGAAGTTTATGGTGCACTTTGCTCGCCATTTCATGCGCTTTGAGATGGCCGTTAGCCCAATACGCTATCTGAAATAGGAGCGACGTAAATTGAACAAATGTGATAGAATTTCCCTGAATTCTTATGTTAACCTTAATGTAAAATGATCTAATCGGGTCCTTGTTCGCCCTACCCTAGAAGTTAAATAGTGCATTTCACTTGTCATTTCATGCGCTTTGAGATGCCGCTTAGCCGAATAAGCTACCTGAAATAGGAGCGACGTAAATTGAACAAATGTGATACACTTACGCTGAATTCTTATATTAACCGTATTATAAAATGATCTAATCGGGTCTCTGTTTGCCTTACCCTAGAAGATTAATAGTGCATTTTACTCGCCATTTCATGCGCTTTGAGATGCCGCTTAGCCCAATACGCTATCTGAAATAGGAGCGACGTAAATTGAACAATTGTGATAGAATTTCGCTGAATTCTTATATTAACCAAAATATAAAATGATCTAGTCGGGTCTCTGATGCCCTATCATAGTAGTTTAATAGTGAATTTCACTCGTCATTTCATGCGCTTTAAGATGCCGCCTAGCCCAGTATGCTATCTGAAATTGGAGCGACGTAAATTGAACAAATGTGATAGAATTTTGCTGACATCTTGAATTAACGATAATATAAAATGATCTAATCGGGTCCCTGTTTGCCCTACCCTAGAAGTTTAACAGTGCATTTTACTCGCCATTTCATGCGCTTTGAGATGCCGCGTAGCGCAATACGATATCTGAAATAGGAGCGACGTAAATTGAACGAATGTGATAGAATTTCGCTGGATTCTTATATTAACCAAAATATAAAATGGTCTAATCGGGTCTCCGATAGCCCTATCATAGAAGTTTAATAGTGCATTTTACTCGCCATTCCACGCGCTTTAAGATGCCGCCTAGCCCAGTACGCTATCTGAAATAGGAGCGACGTAAGTTGAACAAATGTGATAGAATTACACTGAATTATTATATTAACCGTAATATAAAATGATCTAATCGGGTCTCTGTTTGCCTCCTCCTAGAAGTTTAATAGTGCATTTTACTCGCCATTTCATGCGCATTGAGATGCCGCTTAGCCCAATACGCTATCTGAAATAGGAGCGACGTAAATTGAACAAATGTGATAGAATTCGGCTGAATTCTTGTATTAACCAAAATATAAAATGATCTAATCGGGACTCTGATTCCCTATCATAGAAGTTTAGTAGTGCATTTTACTCGCCCTTCCACGAGCTTTAAGATGCCGCCTAGCCCAGTACGCTATCTGAAATAGGAGCGACGTAAGTTGAACAAATGTGATAGAATTACGCTGAATTCTTATATTAACCGTAATATAAAATGATCTAATCGGGTCTCTGTTTGCCTTACCCTAGAAGTTTAATAGTGCATTTTACTCGCCATTTCATGCGCTTTGAGATGCCGCTTAGCCCAATACGCATCTGAAATAGGAGCGACGTAAATTGAAAAAATATGATAGAATTACGCTGAATTCTTATATTAACCGTAATATAAAATCGTCTAATCGGGTCTCTGTTTGCCTTACCCTAGAAGTTTAATAGTGCATTTCACTCGCCATTTCATGCGCTTTGAGATGCCGCTTAGCCCGATACGCTATCTGCAATAGGAGCGACGTAAGTTGAACAAATGTGATAGAATTACGCTGAATCCTTATATTAACCGTAATATAAAATGATCTAATCGGTTCTCTGTTCGCCCTACCCTAGAAGTTTAATAGTGCATTTCACTCGTCATTTCATGCGCTTTGAGATGCCGCTTAGCCCAATACGCTATCTGAAATAGGAGCGACGTAAATTGAACAATTGTGATAGAATTTCGCTGAATTCTTATATTAACCAAAATATAAAATGATCTAGTCGGGTCCTCTGATTGCCCCAATCATAGAAGTTTAATAGTGCATTTTGATCGCCATTCCACGCGCTTTAAGATGCCGCCTAGCCCAGTACGCTATCTGAAATTGGAGCGACGTAAATTGAACAAATGTGATAGAATTCCCTGAATACTTATATTAACCTTAATGTAAAATGATCTAATCGGGTCTCTGTTCGCCCTACCCTAGAAGTGTAATAGTGCATTTCACTCGCCATTTCATGCGCTTTGAGATGCCGCTTAGCCCAATACGCTATCTGAAATAGGAGCGACGTAAGTAGAACAATTGTGATAGAATTTCACTGAATTCTTATATTAACCAAAATATAAAATGATCTAATCGGGTCTCTGATTGCCCTATCGTAGAAGTTTAATAGTGCATTTTACTCGCCAATCCACGCGCTTTAAGATTCCGCCTAGCCCAGAACGCTATCTGAAATAGGAGCGACGTAAATTGAACAAATGTGATAGAATTTGGCTGAATTCTTAAATTAACCATAATATAAAATGATCTAATCGGGTCTCTGTTTGCCCTACCCTTGAAGTTTAATAGTGCATTTTACTCGCCATTTCATGCGCGTTGAGATTGCGCTTAGCCCAATACGCTATCTGAAATAGGAGCAACGTAAATTGAACAAATGTGATAGAATTTCGCTGAATTCTTATATTAACCGTAATATAAAATGATCTAATCGGGTCTCTGTTTGCCTTATCCTAGAAGTTTAACAGTGCATTTTACTCGCCATTTCATGCGCATTGAGATTCCGCTTAGCCCAATACGCTATCTGAAATAGGAGCGACGTAAATTGAACAAATATGATAGAGTTTCGCTGAATTCTTAAATTAACCATAATATAAAATGATCTAATCGGGTCTCTGTTTGCCCTACCCTAGATGTTTAACAGTGCATTTTACTCGCCATTTAATGCTCTTTGAGATGGCGCTTAGCCCAATACGCTATCTGAAATAGGAGCGACGTAAATTGAACAAATGTGATAGAATTCGGCTGAATTCCTTAAATTAACCATAATATAAAATGATCTAATCGGGTCTCTGTTTGCCTTACCCTAGAAGTTTAATAGTGCATTTTACTCGCCATTTCATGCGCTTTGAGATGCCGCTTAGCCCAATACGCTATCTGAAATAGGAGCGACGTAAATTGAACAAATGTGATAGAATTTCCCTGAAATCTTATATTAAACAAAATATAGAATGATCTAAACGGTACTCTGATTTCCCTATCATAGAAGTTTAGTAGTGCATTTTACTCGCCCTTCCACGTGCTTTAAGATGCCGCCTAGCCCAGTACGCTATCTGAAATAGGAGCGACGTAAATTGAACAAATGTGATAGAATTTCGCTGAATTCTTATATTAACCAAAATATAAAATGATCTAATCGGGTCTCTGATAGCCCTATCATAGAAGTTTAATAGTGCATTTTACTCGCCATTTCATGCGATTTAAGATGCCGCTTAGCCCAATACGCTATCTGAAATAGGAGCGACGTAAATTGAACAAATGTGATAGAATTTCCCTGAAATCTTATATTAAACAAAATATGAAATGATCTAAACTGGACTCTGATTGCCCTATCATAGAAGTTTAGTAGTGCATTTTACTCGCCATTCCACGCGCTTTAAGATGCCGCGTAGCCCAGTACGCTATCTGAAATAGGAGCGACGTAAGTTGAACAAATGTGATAGAATTACGCTGAATTCTTACATTAACCGTAATATAAAATGATCTAATCGGGTCTCTGTTTGCCCTACCCTAGAAGTTTAATAGTGCATTTTACTCGCCATTTCATGCGCAATGGGATGCCGCTTAGCCCAATACGCTATCTGAAATAGGGAGCGACGTAAATTGAACAAATGTGATAGAATTTGGCTGAATTCTTAAATTAACCATAATATAAAATGATCTAATCGGGTCTCTGTTTGCCCTACCCTACAAGTTTAACAGTGCATTTTACTCGCCATTTCATGCGCTTTGAGATGCCGCTTAGCCCAATACGCTATCTGAAATAGGAGCGCCGTAAATTGAACAAATGTGATAGAATTTCGCTGAATTCTTATATTAACCAAAATATAAAATGATCTAATCGGGTCTCTGATTCCCCTATCATAGAACTTTAATAGTGCATTCTACTCGCCAATCCACGCGCTTTAAGATTCCGCCTAGCCCAGTACGCTATCTGAAATAGGAGCGAAGAAAATTGAACAAATGTGATAGAATTTGGCTGAATTCTTAAATTAACCATAATATAAAATGATCTAATCGGGTCTCTGATTGCCCTACCCTAGAAGTTTAATAGTGCATTTTACTCGCCATTTCATGCGCTTTGAGATGGCGCTTAGCCCAATACGCTATCTGAAATAGGAGCGACGTAAATTGAACAAACGTGATAGAATTTGGCTGAATTCTTAAATTAACCATAATATAAAATCATCTTATCGGGGTCTCTGTTTGCCCTACCCTAGAAGTTTAATAGTGCATTTTACTCGCCATTTCATGCGCTTTGAGATGCCGCTTAGCCCAATACGCTATCTGAAATATGAGCGACGAAAATTGAACAAATGTGATAGAATTTCGCTGAATTATTTTATTAACCAGAATGTAAAATGATCTAATCTGGTCTCTGTTCGCCCTAGCCTTGAAGTTTAATAGTGGATTTTACTCGGCATTCCACGCGCTTTAAGATGCCGCCTCTCCCAGTACGCTTTCTGAAATAGGAGCGACCTAAATTGAACGAATGTGATAGAATTTTGCTGAATTCTTAAATTAACCATAATATAAAATGATCTAATCGGGTCTCTGTTTGCCCTACCCTAGAAGTTTAATAGTGCATTTTACTCGCCATTTCATGCGCATTCAGATGCCGCTTAGCCCAATACGGTATCTGAAATAGGAGCGACGTAAATTGAACAAATGTGATAGAATTTCGCTGAATTCTTAAATTAACCATAATATAAAATGATCTAATCGGGTCTCTGTTTGCCCTACCCTAGAAGTTTAATAGTGCATTTCACTCGTCACTTCATGCGCTTTGAGATGCCGCTAAGCACAATAAGCTATCTGGAATAGCAGCGACGTAAATTGAACAAATGTGATAGAATTACGCCGAATTCTTATATTAACCGTAATATAAAATGATCTAATCAGGTCTCTGTTTTCCTTATCCTAGAAGTTTAATAGTGCATTTTACTCGCCATTCCACGCGCTTTAAGATGCCGCCTAGCCCAGTACGCTACCTGAAATAGGAGCGACGTAAGTTGAACAAATGTGATACAATTACGCTGAATTCTTATATTAACCGTAATATAAAATGATCTAATCCGGTCTCTGTTTGCCTTATCCTAGAAGTTTGATAGTGCATTTTACTCGCCATTTCATGCGCTTTGAGATGCCGCTTAGCACAATACGCTATCTGAAATAGGAGCGACGTAAATTGAACAAATGTGATAGAATTTGGCTGAATTCTTAAATTAACCATAATATAAAATGATCTAATCGGGTCTCTGTTTGCCTTACCCTAGAAGTTTAATAGTGCATTTTACTCGCCATTTCATGCGATTTGAGATGCCGCTTAGCCCAATACGCTATCTGAAATAGGAGCGACGTAAATTGAACAAATGTGATAGAATTTCGTTGAATTCTTAAATAAACCATAATATGAAATGATCTAATCGGGTCTCTGTTTGCCCTACCCTAGAAGTTTGGTAATGCATATTACTCGCCCTTCCACGTACTTTAAGATGCCGCCTAGCCCAGTACACTATCTGAAATAGGAGCGACGTACATTGAACAAACGTGATAGAATTACCCTGAATTCTTATATTAACCTTAATGTAAAATGATCTAATCGGTTCTCTGTTCGCCCTACCCTAGAAGTTTAATAGTGCCTTTCACTCGTCATTTCATGCGCTTTGAGATGCCGCTTTGCCCAATACGCTATCTGAAATAGGAGCGACGTAAATTGAACAAATGTGATAGAATTTCGCTGAATTCTTATAATAATCTTTTTGTAAAATGATCTAATCGGGTCTTTGTTCGCCCAACCCTAGAACTTTAATAGTGCATTTTACTCGTCATATCATGCGCTTTGAGATGCCGCTTAGCCTAATACGCTATCTGAAATAGGAGCGATATAAGTTGAACAAATGTGATAGAATTTCGCTGAATTCTTTTATTAACCATAATGTAAAATGATCTAATCGGATCTCTGTTCGCCCTAGCCTAGAACTTTAATAGTGCATTTTATTCGCCATTTCATACGCTTTGAGATGCCGCTTTGCCCAATACGCTATCTGAAATTGGAGCGACGTAAATTGAACAAATGTGATAGAATTTCACTGAATTCTTATATTAACCAAAATATAAAATGATCTAATCGGGTCTCTGATTGCCCTAGCATAGAAGTTTAATAGTGCATTTTACTCGCCATTCCGCGCCCTTTAAGATGCCGCCAGGCCCAGTACGCTACCTGAAATAGGAGCGACGTAAGTTGAACAAATGTGATAGAATTACGCTGAAATCTTATATTAACCGTAATATAAAATGATCTAATCGGGTCTCTGTTTGCCTTATCCTAGAAGTTTGATAGTGCATTTTACTCGCCATTTCATGCGCTTTGAGATGCCGCTTAGCCCAATACGCTATCTGAAACAGGAGCGACGTAAATTGAACAAATGTGATAGAATTTTGCTGAATGCTTAAATTAACCATAATATAAAATGATCTAATCGGGTCTCTGTTTGCCCTACCCTAGTAGTTTAATTGTGCATTTTACTCGCCATTTCATGCGCTTTGAGATGCCGCTTATCCCAATACGCTATCTGAAATAGGAGCATCGTAAGTTGAACAAATGTGATAGAATTTCGCTGAATTCTTATATGAACCAAAATATAAAATGATCTAATCGGGTCTCTGTTTGCCTTATCCTAGAAGTTTAGTATTGCATTTTACTCGCCATTTCATGCGCTTTGAGATGCCGCTTAGCCCAACACGTTATCTGACATAGGAGCGACGTAAATTGAACAAATGTGATAGAATTTCCCTGAAATCTTATATTAAACAAAATATAAAATGATCTAATCGGGTCTCTGATTGCCCTATCATTGAAGTTTAGTAGTGCATTCTACTGGCCATTCCACGCGCTTTAAGATGCCGCCTAGCCCAGTACGCTATCTGAAATAGGAGCGACGTAAATTGAACAAATGTGATAGAATTTCGCTGAATTCTTAAATTAACCATAATATAAAATGATCTAATCGGGTCTCTGTTTGCCCTACCCTAGAAGTTTAATAGTGCATTTCACTCGTCACTTCATGCGCTTTGAGATGCCGCTAAGCACAATAAGCTATCTGGAATAGCAGCGACGTAAATTGAACAAATGTGATAGAATTACGCAGAATTCTTATATTAACCGTAATATAAAATGATCTAATCAGGTCTCTGTTTTCCTTATCCTAGAAGTTTAATAGTGCATTTTACTCGCCATTCCACGCGCTTTAAGATGCCGCCTAGCCCAGTACGCTATCTGAAATAGGAGCGACGTAAGTTGAACAAATGTGATACAATTACGCTGAATTCTTATATTATCCGTAATATAAAATGATCTAATCGGGTCTCTGTTTGCCTTATCCTAGAAGTTTGATAGTGCATTTTACTCGCCATTTCATGCGCTTTGAGATGCCGCTTAGCACAATACGCTATCTGAAATAGGAGCGACGTAAATTGAACAAATGTGATAGAATTTTGCTGAATGCTTAAATTAACCACAATATAAAATGATCTAATCGGGTCTCTGTTTGCCCTACCCTAGTAGTTTAATTGTGCATTTTACTCGCCATTTCATGCGCTTTGAGATGCCGCTTATCCGAATACGCTATCTGAAATAGGAGCGACATAAATTGAACAAATGTGATAGAATTTTGCTGAATTCTTAAATTAACCATAATATAAAATGATCTAATCTGGTCTCTGTTCGCCCTAGCCTTGAAGTTTAATAGTGGATTTTACTCGGCATTCCACGCGCTTTAAGATGCCGCCTCTCCCAGTACGCTTTCTGAAATAGGAGCGACCTAAATTGAACGAATGTGATAGAATTTTGCTGAATTCTTAAATTAACCATAATATAAAATGATCTAATCGGGTATCTGATTGCCCTATCATAGAAGTTTAGTAGTGCATTTTACTCGCCATTCCACGCGCTTTAAGATGCCGCCTAGCCCAGTACGCTATCTAAATTAGGAGCGACGTAAGTTGAACAAATGTGATAGAATTACGCTGAATTCTTATATTAACCGTAATATAAAATGATCTAATCGGGTCTCTGTTTGCCTTATCCTAGAAGTTTAGTATTGCATTTTACTCGCCATTTCATGCGCTTAGAGATGCCGCTTAGCCCAATACGCTATCTGAAATAGGAGCGACGTAAATGGAACAAATGTGATAGAATTTCGCTGAATTCTTAAATTAACTATAATATAAAATGATCTAATCGGGTCACTGATTGCCCTACCCTAGAAGTTTAATAGTGCATTTTACTCGCCATTTCATGCGCTTTGAGATGCCGCTTAGCCCAATACGCTATCTGAAATAGGAGCGACGTAAATTGAACAAATGTGATAGAATTTTGCTGAATTCTTAAATTAACCATAATATAAAATGATCTAATCGGGTCTCTGTTCGCCCTACCATAGAAGTCTAATAGTGCATTTTACTCGCCATTCCACGCGCTTTAAGATGCCGCCTAGCCCAGTACGCTATCTGAAATACGAGCGACGTAAATTGAACAAGAGTGATCGAATTTTGCTGAATTCTTAAATTAACCATAATATAAAATGATCTAATCGGGTCTCTGTTCGCCCTACCATAGAAGTTTAGTAGTGCATTTTACTCGCCATTCCACGCGCTTTAAGATGCCGCCTAGCCCAGTACACTATCTGAAATAGGAGCGACGTAAATTGAACAAATGTGATAAAATTTTGCTGACATCTTAAATTAACCATAATATAAAATGATTTAATCGGGTATCTGTTTGCCCTACCCTAGAAGTTTAATAGTGCATTTTACTCGCCATTTCATGCGCCTTCAGATGCCGCTTAGCCCAATACGCTATCTGAAATTGGAGCGACGTAAATTGAACAAATGTGATAGAATTTCGCTGAATTCTTAAATTAACCATAATATAAAATGTTCTAATCGGGTCTCTGTTTGCCCTACCCTCGAAGTTTAATAGTGCATTTCACTCGTCATTTCATGCGCTTTGAGATGCCGCTAAGCACAATAAGCTATCTGGAATAGCAGCGACGTAAATTGAACAAATGTGATAGAATTACGCCGCATTCTTATATTTACCGTAATATAAAATGATATAATCGGGTCTCTGTTTGCCTTATCCTAGAAGTTTAATAGGGCATTTTACTCGCCATTTCATGCGCTTTGACATGCCGCTTAGCCCAATACGCTATCTGAAATAGGAGCGACGTAAATTGAACAAGTGTGATAGAATTTCACTGAATTCTTAAATTAACCATAATATTAAATGATCTAATCGGGTCTCTGTTTGACCTACCCTAGAAGTTTAATAGTGCATTTTACTCGCCATTTCATGTGCTTTGAGCTGCCGCATAGCCCAATACGCTATCTGGAATAGGAGCGACGTAAATTGAACAAATGTGATAGAATTTCCCTGAATTCTTATATTAACCTTAATGTAAAATGATCTAATCGGGTCTCTGTTCGCCCTACCATAGAAGTCTAATAGTGCATTTCACTCGCCATTCCACGCGCTTTATGATGCCGCCTAGCCCAGTACGGTATCTGAAATAGGAGCAACGTAAGTTGAACAAATGTGATAGAATTACGCTGAATTCTTATATTAACCGTAATATAAAATGATGTAATCGGGCCTCTGTTCGCCCTATCATAGAAGTTTGATAGTGCATTTTACTCGCCATTTCATGTGCTTTAAGCTGCCGCATAGCCCAATACGCTATCTGGAATAGGAGCGACGTAAATTGAACAAATGTGATAGAATTTCCCTGAATTCTTATATTAAGCTTAATGTAAAATGATCTAATCGTGTCTCTGTTCGCCCTACCATAGAAGTCTAATTGTGCATTTCACTCGCCATTTCATGCGCTTTGAGATGCCGCTTAGCGCAATACGCTATTTGAAATAGGGGCGACGTAAATTGAACAAATGTGATAGAATTACGCTGAATTCTTATATTATCCGTAATATAAAATGATCTAATCGGGTCTCTGTTTGCCTTATCCTAGAAGTTCAATAGTGCATTTTACTCGCGATTTCATGCGCTTTGAGATGCCGCTTAGCCCAATACGCTATCTGAAATAGGAGCGACGTAAATTGAACAAATGTGATAGAATTTCCCTGAAATCTTATATTAAACAAAATATAAAATGATCTAATCGGGTCTCTGATTGCCCTATCATAGAAGTTTAGTAGTGCATTTTACGCGCCATTCCACGCGCTTTAAGGTGCCGCCTAGCCCAGTACGCTACCTGAAATAGGAGCGACGTAAGTTGAACAAATGTGATAGAATTACGCTGAATTCTTATATTAACCGTAATATAAAATGATATAATCGGGTCTCTGTTTGCCCTATCATAGAAGTTTAATAGTGCATTTTACTCGCCATTTCATGTGCTTTAAGGTGCCGCATAGCCCAATACGCTATCTGGAATGGGAGCGACGTAAATTGAACAAATGTGATAGAATTTCCCTGAATTCTTATATTAACCTTAATGTAAAATGATCTAGTCGGGTCTCTGTTCGCCCTACCATAGAAGTCTAATAGTGCATTTCACTCGCCATTCCACGCGCTTTAAGATGCCGTCGAGCCCAGTACGGTATCTGAAATAGGAGCGACGTAAATTGAACAAATGTGATAGAATTTTGCTGAATTCTTAAATTAACCATAATATAAAATGATCTAATCGGGTCTCTGTACGCCCTACCATAGAAATCTAATAGTGCATTTTACTCGCCATTTCATGCGCTTTGAGATGCCGCTTAGCCCAATACGCTATCTGAAATAGGAGCGACGTAAGTTGAACAAATGTGATAGAATTTCGCTGAATTCTTTTATTAACCATAATGTAAAATGATCTGATCGGGTCTCTGTTCGCCCTAGCCTAGAAGTTTAAGAGTGCATTTTATTCGCCATTTCATGCGCTTTGAGATGCCGCATAGCCGAATACGCTATCTGAAATAGGAGCGACGTAAATTGAACAATTGTGATAGAATTTCCCTGAAATCTTATATTAAACAAAATATAAAATGATCTAATCGGGTCTCTGATTGCCCTATCATAGAAGTTTAATAGTGCATTTTACTCGCCATTCCACGCGCTTTATGATGCCGCCTAGCCCAGTACGCTATCTGAAATAGGAGCGACGTAAATTGAATAAATGTGATAGAATTTGGCTGAATTCTTAAATTAACCATAATATAAAATGATTTAATCGCGTCTCTGTTTGCCCTACCCTAGAAGTTTGATAGTGCATTTTACTCGCCATTTCATGCGCTTTGAGATGGCGCTTAGTCCAATACGCTATCTGAAATAGGAGCGACGTAAATTGAACAAATGTGATAGAATTTGGCTGAATTCTTAAATTAACCATAATATAAAATGATCTAATCGGGTCTCTGTTTGCCTTACCCTAGAAGTTTAATAGTGCATTTTACTCGCCATTTCATGCGATTTGAGATGCCGCTTAGCCCAATACGCTATCTGAAATAGGAGCGACGTAAATTGAACAAATGTGATAGAGTTTCGCTGAATTCTTAAATAAACCATAATATGAAATGATCTAATCGGGTCTCTGTTTGCCCTACCCTAGAAGTTTGGTAATGCATATTACTCGCCCTTCCACGTACTTTAAGATGCCGCCTAGCCCAGTACACTATCTGAAATAGGAGCGACGTACATTGAACAAACGTGATAGAATTACCCTGAATTCTTATATTAACCTTAATGTAAAATGATCTAATCGGTTCTCTGTTCGCCCTACCCTAGAAGTTTAATAGTGCCTTTCACTCGTCATTTCATGCGCTTTGAGATGCCGCTTAGCCCAATACGCTATCTGAAATAGGAGCGACGTAAATTGAACAAATGTGATAGAATTTCGCTGAATTCTTATAATAATCTTTTTCTAAAATGATCTAATCGGGTCTTTGTTCGCCCAACCCTAGAACTTTAATAGTGCATTTTACTCGTCATATCATGCGCTTTGAGATGCCGCTTAGCCTAATACGCTATCTGAAATAGGAGCGATATAAGTTGAACAAATGTGATAGAATTTCGCTGAATTCTTTTATTAACCATAATGTAAAATGATCTAATCGGATCTCTGTTCGCCCTAGCCTAGAACTTTAATAGTGCATTTTATTCGCCATTTCATACGCTTTGAGATGCCGCTTTGCCCAATACGCTATCTGAAATTGGAGCGACGTAAATTGAACAAATGTGATAGAATTTCACTGAATTCTTATATTAACCAAAATATAAAATGATCTAATCGGGTCTCTGATTGCCCTAGCATAGAAGTTTAATAGTGCATTTTACTCGCCATTCCGCGCCCTTTAAGATGCCGCCAAGCCCAGTACGCTACCTGAAATAGGAGCGACGTAAGTTGAACAAATGTGGTAGAATTACGCTGAAATCTTATATTAACCGTAATATAAAATGATCGAATCGGGTCTCTGTTTGCCTTATCCTAGAAGTTTGATAGTGCATTTTACTCGCCATTTCATGCGCTTTGAGATGCCGCTTAGCCCAATACGCTATCTGAAACAGGAGCGACGTAAATTGAACAAATGTGATAGAATTTTGCTGAATGCTTAAATTAACCACAATATAAAATGATCTACTCGGGTCTCTGTTTGCCCTACCCTAGTAGTTTAATTGTGCATTTTACTCGCCATTTCATGCGCTTTGAGATGCCGCTTATCCCAATACGCTATCTGAAATAGGAGCGACGTAAGTTGAACAAATGTGATAGAATTTCGCTGAATTCTTATATGAACCAAAATATAAAATGATCTAATCGGGTCTCTGTTTGCCTTATCCTAGAAGTTTAGTATTGCATGTTACTCGCAATTTCATGCGCTTTGAGATGCCGCTTAGCCCAACACGTTATCTGACATAGGAGCGACGTAAATTGAACAAATGTGATAGAATTTCCCTGAAATCTTATATTAAACAAAATATAAAATGATCTAATCGGGTCTCTGATTGCCCTATCATTGAAGTTTAGTAGTGCATTCTACTGGCCATTCCACGCGCTTTAAGATGCCGCCTAGCCCAGTACGCTATCTGAAATAGGAGCGACGTAAATTGAACAAATGTGATAAAATTTTGCTGACATCTTAAATTAACCATAATATAAAATGATCTAATCGGGTCTCTGCTTGCCCTACCCTAGAAGTTTAATATAGCATTTTAGTCGCCATTTCATGCGCTTTGAGATGCCGCTTAGCCCAATACGCTATCTGAAATAGGAGCGACGTAAATTAAACAAATGTGATAGAATTTCCCTGAAATCTTATATTAAACAAAATATAAAAAGATCTAATCGGGTCTCTGATTGCCCTATCATAGAAGTTTAGCAGTGCATTTTACTCGCCATTCCACGCGCTTTAAGATGCCGCCTAGCCCAGTACGCTACCTGAAGTAGGAGCGACGTAAGTTGAACAAATGTGATAGAATTACGCTGAATTCTTATATTAACCGTAATATAAAATGATATAATCGGGTCTCTGTTTGCCCTATCATAGAAGTTTAATAGTGCATTTTACTCGCCATTTCATGTGCTTTAAGGTGCCGCATAGCCCAATACGCTATCTGGAATAGGAGCGACGTAAATTGAACAAATGTGATAGAATTTCCCTGAATTCTTATATTAACCTTAATGTAAAATGATCTAATCGGGTCTCTGTTCGCCCTACCATAGAAGTGTAATAGTGCATTTTACTCGCCATTTTTTGCGCTTTGAGATGCCGCTTAGCCCAATACGCTATCTGAAATATCAGCGACGTAAATTGAACAAATGTGATAGAATTACGCTGAATTCTTATATTAACCGTAATATAAAATGATCTAATCGGGTCTCTGTTTGCCTTATCCTAGAAGTTTAATAGTTCATTTCACTCGTCATTTCATGCGCTTTGAGATGCCTCTTAGCCCAATAAGCTATCTGAAATTGGAGCGACGTAAATTGAACAAATGTGATAGAATTTGGCTGAATTCTTAAATTAACCATAATATAAAATGATCTAATCGGTTCTCTGTTCGCCCTATCCTAGAAGTTTAATACTGCATTTTACTCGCCAATCCACGCGCCTTAAGATTCCGCCTAGCCCAGTACGCTATCTGAAATAGGAGCGACGTAAATTGAACAAATGTGATAGAATTTTGCTGAATTCTTAAATTAACCATAATATAAAATGATCTAATCGGGTCTCTGTTTGCCCTACCCTAGAAGTTTAATAGTGCATTTTACTCGCCACTTCATGCGCTTTGAGATGGCGCTTAGCCCAATACGCTATCTGAAATAGTAGCCACGTAAATTGAACAAATGTGATAGAATTTGGCTGAATTCTTAAATTAACCATAATATAAAATGATCTAATCGGGTCTCTGTTTGCCTTACCCTAGAACTTTAATAGTGCATTTTACTCGCCATTTCATGCGATTTGAGATGCCGCTTAGCCCAATACGCTATCTGAAATAGGAGCGACGTAAATTGAACAAATGTGATAGAATTTCCCTGAAATCTTATATTAAACAAAATATAAAATGATCTAAACGGGACTCTGATTTCCCTATCATAGAAGTTTAGTAGTGCATTTTACTCGCCCTTCCACGTGCTTTAAGATGCCGCCTAGCCCAGTACACTATCTGAAATAGGAGCGACGTATGTTGAACAAATGTGATAGAATTACGCTGAATTCTTATATTAACCGTAATATAAAACGTTGTAATCGGGTTTCTGTTCGCCCTATCCTAGAAGATTACTAGTGCATTTCACTCGTCATTTCATGCGTTTTGAGATGCCGCTTAGTCCAATACGCTATCTGCAATAGGAGCGACGTAAATTGAACAAATGTGATAGAATTTGGCTGAATTCTTAAATTAACCATAATATAAAATGATCTAATCGGGTCTCTGTTCGCCCTACCCTAGAAGTTTAATAGTTTATTTTACTCGCAATTTTTTGCGCTTTGAGATGCCGCTTAGCCCAATACGCTATCTGAAATATCAGCGACGTAAATTGAACAAATGTGATAGAATTACGCTGAATTCTTATATTAACCGTAATATAAAATGATCTAATCGGGTCTCTGATAGCCCTATCATAGAAGTTTAATAGTGCATTTTACCCGCCATTCCACGCGCTTTAAGATGCCGCCTAGCCCATTACGCTATCTGAAATAGGAGCGACGTAAGTTGAACAAATGTGATAGAATTTTGCTGAATTCTTAAATTAACCATAATATAAAATGATCTAATCGGGTCTCTGTTTGCCCTACCCTAGAAGTTTAATAGTGCATTTTACTCGCCACTTCATGCGCTTTGAGATGGCGCTTAGCCCAATACGCTATCTGAAATAGTAGCCACGTAAATTGAACAAATGTGATAGAATTTCGCTGAATTCTTAAATTAACCATAATATAAAATGATCTAATCGGGTCTCTGTTTGCCTTACCCTAGAACTTTAATAGTGCATTTTACTCGCCATTTCATGCGATTTGAGATGCCGCTTAGCCCAATACGCTATCTGAAATAGGAGCGACGTAAATTGAACAAATGTGATAGAATTTCCCTGAAATCTTATATTAAACAAAATATAGAATGATCTAAACGGTACTCTGATTTCCCTATCATAGAAGTTTAGTAGTGCATTTTACTCGCCCTTCCACGTGCTTTAAGATGCCGCCTAGCCCAGTACGCTATCTGAAATAGGAGCGACGTAAATTGAACAAATGTGATAGAATTTCGCTGAATTCTTATATTAACCAAAATATAAAATGATCTAATCGGGTCTCTGATAGCCCTATCATAGAAGTTTAATAGTGCATTTTACTCGCCATTTCATGCGATTTAAGATGCCGCTTAGCCCAATACGCTATCTGAAATAGGAGCGACGTAAATTGAACAAATGTGATAGAATTTCCCTGAAATCTTATATTAAACAAAATATAAAATGATCTAAACTGGACTCTGATTGCCCTATCATAGAAGTTTAGTAGTGCATTTTACTCGCCATTCCACGCGCTTTAAGATGCCGCGTAGCCCAGTACGCTATCTGAAATAGGAGCGACGTAAGTTGAACAAATGTGATAGAATTACGCTGAATTCTTACATTAACCGTAATATAAAATGATCTAATCGGGTCTCTGTTTGCCCTACCCTAGAAGTTTAATAGTGCATTTTACTCGCCATTTCATGCGCTTTGAGATGCCGCTTAGCCCAATACGCTATCTGAAATATGAGCGACGAAAGTTGAACAAATGTGATAGAATTTCGCTGAATTATTTTATTAACCAGAATGTAAAATGATCTAATCTGGTCTCTGTTCGCCCTAGCCTTGAAGTTTAATAGTGGATTTTACTCGGCATTCCACGCGCTTTAAGATGCCGCCTCTCCCAGTACGCTTTCTGAAATAGGAGCGACCTAAATTGAACGAATGTGATAGAATTTTGCTGAATTCTTAAATTAACCATAATATAAAATGATCTAATCGGGTATCTGTTTGCCCTACCCTAGAAGTTTAATAGTGCATTTTACTCGCCATTTCATGCGCCTTCAGATGCCGCTTAGCCCAATACGGTATCTGAAATAGGAGCGACGTAAATTGAACAAATGTGATAGAATTTCGCTGAATTCTTAAATTAACCATAATATAAAATGATCTAATCGGGTCTCTGTTTGCCCTACCCTAGAAGTTTAATAGTGCATTTCACTCGTCACTTCATGCGCTTTGAGATGCCGCTAAGCACAATAAGCTATCTGGAATAGCAGCGACGTAAATTGAACAAATGTGATAGAATTACGCCGAATTCTTATATTAACCGTAATATAAAATGATCTAATCAGGTCTCTGTTTTCCTTATCCTAGAAGTTTAATAGTGCATTTTACTCGCCATTCCACGCGCTTTAAGATGCCGCCTAGCCCAGTACGCTACCTGAAATAGGAGCGACGTAAGTTGAACAAATGTGATAGAATTACGCTGAATTCTTATATTAACCGTAATATAAAATGATCTAATCCGGTCTCTGTTTGCCTTATCCTGGAAGTTTGATAGTGCATTTTACTCGCCATTTCATGCGCTTTGAGATGCCGCTTAGCACAATACGCTATCTGAAATAGGAGCGACGTAAATTGAACAAATGTGATAGAATTTTGCTGAATGCTTAAATTAACCACAATATAAAATGATCTAATCGGGTCTCTGTTTGCCCTACCCTAGTAGTTTAATAGTGCATTTTACTCGCCATTTCATGCGCTTTGAGATGCCGCTTATCCGAATACGCTATCTGAAATAGGAGCGACGTAAATTGAACAAATGTGATAGAATTTTGCTGAATTCTTAAATTAACCATAATATAAAATGATCTAACCGGGTCTCTGTACGCCCTACCCTAGAAGTGTAATAGTGCATTTCACTCGCCATTTCATGCGCTTTGAGATGCCGCTTAGCCCAATACGCTATCTGAAATAGGAGCGACGTAAATAGAACAGTTGTGATAGATTTTCGCTGAATTCTTATATTAACCGAAATATAAAATGATCTAATCGGGTCTCTGATTGCCCTATCATAGAAGTTTAATAGTGCATTTTACTCGCCAATCCACGCGCTTTAAGATTCCGCCTAGCCCAGTACGCTATCTGAAATAGGAGCGACGTAAATTGAACAAATGTGATAGAATTTGGCTGAATTCTTAATTTAACCATAACATAAAATGATCTAATCGATTCTCTGTTTGCCCTATCCTAGAAGTTTAGTAGTGCATTTCACTCGTCATTTCATGCGCTTTGAGATGCCTCTTACCCCAATAAGCTATCTGAAATAGGAGCGACGTAAATTGAACAAATGTGATAGAATTTCGCTGAATTCTTGTATTAACCAAAATATAAAATGATCTAATCGGGACTCTGATTCCCTATCATAGAAGTTTAGTAGTGCATTTTACTCGCCCTTCCACGAGCTTTAAGATGCCGCCTAGCCCAGTACGCTATCTGAAATAGGAGCGACGTAAGTTGAACAAATGTGATAGAATTACGCTGAATTCTTATATTAACCGTAATATAAAATGATCTAATCGGGTCTCTGTTTGCCCTACCCTAGAAGTTTAATAGTGCATTTTACTCGCCATTTCATGCGCTTTGAGATGCCGCTTAGCCCAATACGCATCTGAAATAGGAGCGACGTAAATTGAAAAAATATGATAGAATTACGCTGAATTCTTATATTAACCGTAATATAAAATCGTCTAATCGGGTCTCTGTTTGCCTTACCCTAGAAGTTTAATAGTGCATTTCACTCGCCATTTCATGCGCTTTGAGATGCCGCTTAGCCCAATACGCTATCTGCAATAGGAGCGACGTAAGTTGAACAAATGTGATAGAATTACGCTGAATTCTTATATTAACCGTAATATAAAATGATCTAATCGGTTCTCTGTTCGCCCTACCCTAGAAGTTTAATAGTGCCTTTCACTCGTCATTTCATGCGCTTTGAGATGCCGCTTAGCCCAATACGCTATCTGAAATAGGAGCGACGTAAATTGAACAATTGTGATAGAATTTCGCTGAATTCTTATATTAACCAAAATATAAAATGATCTAGTCGGGTCTCTGATTGCCCAATCATAGAAGTTTAATAGTGCATTTTGATCGCCATTCCACGCGCTTTAAGATGCCGCCTAGCCCAGTACGCTATCTGAAATTGGAGCGACGTAAATTGAACAAATGTGATAGAATTCCCTGAATACTTATATTAACCTTAATGTAAAATGATCTAATCGGGTCTCTGTTCGCCCTACCCTAGAAGTGTAATAGTGCATTTCACTCGCCATTTCATGCGCTTTGAGATGCCGCTTAGCCCAATACGCTATCTGAAATAGGAGCGACGTAAGTAGAACAATTGTGATAGAATTTCACTGAATTCTTATATTAACCAAAATATAAAATGATCTAATCGGGTCTCTGATTGCCCTATCATAGAAGTTTAATAGTGCATTTTACTCGCCAATCCACGCGCTTTAAGATTCCGCCTAGCCCAGAACGCTATCTGAAATAGGAGCGACGTAAATTGAACAAATGTGATAGAATTTGGCTGAATTCTTAAATTAACCATAATATAAAATGATCTAATCGGGTCTCTGTTTGCCCTACCCTTGAAGTTTAATAGTGCATTTTACTCGCCATTTCATGCGCGTTGAGATTGCGCTTAGCCCAATACGCTATCTGAAATAGGAGCAACGTAAATTGAACGAATGTGATAGAATTTCGCTGAATTCTTATATTAACCGTAATATAAAATGATCTAATCGGGTCTCTGTTTGCCTTATCCTAGAAGTTTAACAGTGCATTTTACTCGCCATTTCATGCGCATTGAGATTCCGCTTAGCCCAATACGCTATCTGAAATAGGAGCGACGTAAATTGAACAAATATGATAGAGTTTCGCTGAATTCTTAAATTAACCATAATATAAAATGATCTTATCGGTTCTCTGTTTGCCCTACCCTAGAAGTTTAATAGTGCATTTTACTCGCCATTTCTTGCGCTTTGAGATGCCGCTTAGCCCAATAGGCTATCTGAAATATCAGCGACGTAAATTGAACGAATGTGATAGAATTTGGCTGAATTCATAAATTAACCATAATATAAAATTATCTAATCGGGTCTCCGTTTGCCCTACCCAAGAAGTTTAACAGCGCATTTTAATCGCCATTTCATGCGCTTTGGGATGCAGCTTAGCCCAATACGCTATCTGAAATAGGAGCGACGTAAATTGAACAAATGTGATAGAATTTTTCTGAATTCTTAAATAAACCATAATATGAAATGATCTAATCGGGTCTGTGTTTGCTCTACCCTAGATGTTTAACAGTGCATTTTACTCGCCATTTAATGCTCTTTGAGATGGCGCTTAGCCCAATACGCTATCTGAAATAGGAGCGACGTAAATTGAACAAATGTGATAGAATTCGGCTGAATTCTTAAATTAACCATAATATAAAATGATCTAATCGGGTCTCTGTTTGCCTTACCCTAGAAGTTTAGTAGTGCATTTTACTCGCCATTTCTTGCGCTTTAAGATGCCGCCGAGCCCAGTACGCTATCTGAAGTAGGAGCGACGTAAGTTGAACATATGTGATAGAATTACGCTGAGTTCTTATATTATCCGTAATATAAAATGATCTAATCGGATCTCTGTTCGCCCTACCCTAGAAGATTACTAGTGCATTTCACTCGTCATTTCATGCGCTTTGAGATGCCGCTTAGCCCAATAAGCTATCTGAAATAGGAGCGACGTAAGTTGAACAAATGTGATAGAATTTCGCTGAATTCTTATATTAACCAAAATATAAAATGATCTAATCGGGTCTCTGATAGCCCTATCATAGAAGTTTAATAGTGCATTTTACTCGCCATGTCACGCGCTTTAAGATGCCGCCTAGCCCAGTACGCTATCTGCAATAGGAGCGACGTACGTTGAACAAATGTGATAGAATTACGCTGAATTCTTATATTAACCGTAATATAAAATTATCTAATCGGGTCTCTGTTTGCCGTACCCTAGAAGTTTATGGTGCACTTTGCTCGCCATTTCATGCGCTTTGAGATGGCCGTTAGCCCAATACGCTATCTGAAATAGGAGCGACGTAAATTGAACAAATGTGATAGAATTTCCCTGAATTCTTATGTTAACCTTAATGTAAAATGATCTAATCGGGTCCTTGTTCGCCCTACCCTAGAAGTTAAATAGTGCATTTCACTTGTCATTTCATGCGCTTTGAGATGCCGCTTAGCCGAATAAGCTACCTGAAATAGGAGCGACGTAAATTGAACAAATGTGATACACTTACGCTGAATTCTTATATTAACCGTATTATAAAATGATCTAATCGGGTCTCTGTTTGCCTTACCCTAGAAGATTAATAGTGCATTTTACTCGCCATTTCATGCGCTTTGAGATGCCGCTTAGCCCAATACGCTATCTGAAATAGGAGCGACGTAAATTGAACAATTGTGATAGAATTTCGCTGAATTCTTATATTAACCAAAATATAAAATGATCTAGTCGGGTCTCTGATGCCCTATCATAGTAGTTTAATAGTGAATTTCACTCGTCATTTCATGCGCTTTAAGATGCCGCCTAGCCCAGTATGCTATCTGAAATTGGAGCGACGTAAATTGAACAAATGTGATAGAATTTTGCTGACATCTTGAATTAACGATAATATAAAATGATCTAATCGGGTCCCTGTTTGCCCTACCCTAGAAGTTTAGCAGTGCATTTTACTCGCCATTTCATGCGCTTTGAGATGCCGCGTAGCGCAATACGATATCTGAAATAGGAGCGACGTAAATTGAACGAATGTGATAGAATTTCGCTGGATTCTTATATTAACCAAAATATAAAATGGTCTAATCGGGTCTCCGATAGCCCTATCATAGAAGTTTAATAGTGCATTTTACTCGCCATTCCACGCGCTTTAAGATGCCGCCTAGCCCAGTACGCTATCTGAAATAGGAGCGACGTAAGTTGAACAAATGTGATAGAATTACACTGAATTATTATATTAACCGTAATATAAAATGATCTAATCGGGTCTCTGTTTGCCTCCTCCTAGAAGTTTAATAGTGCATTTTACTCGCCATTTCATGCGCATTGAGATGCCGCTTAGCCCAATACGCTATCTGAAATAGGAGCGACGTAAATTGAACAAATGTGATAGAATTCGGCTGAATTCTTGTATTAACCAAAATATAAAATGATCTAATCGGGACTCTGATTCCCTATCATAGAAGTTTAGTAGTGCATTTTACTCGCCCTTCCACGAGCTTTAAGATGCCGCCTAGCCCAGTACGCTATCTGAAATAGGAGCGACGTAAGTTGAACAAATGTGATAGAATTACGCTGAATTCTTATATTAACCGTAATATAAAATGATCTAATCGGGTCTCTGTTTGCCTTACCCTAGAAGTTTAATAGTGCATTTTACTCGCCATTTCATGCGCTTTGAGATGCCGCTTAGCCCAATACGCATCTGAAATAGGAGCGACGTAAATTGAAAAAATATGATAGAATTACGCTGAATTCTTATATTAACCGTAATATAAAATCGTCTAATCGGGTCTCTGTTTGCCCTACCCTAGAAGTTTAATAGTGCATTTCACTCGCCATTTCATGCGCTTTGAGATGCCGCTTAGCCCGATACGCTATCTGCAATAGGAGCGACGTAAGTTGAACAAATGTGATAGAATTACGCTGAATCCTTATATTAACCGTAATATAAAATGATCTAATCGGTTCTCTGTTCGCCCTACCCTAGAAGTTTAATAGTGCATTTAACTCGTCATTTCATGCGCTTTGAGATGCCGCTTAGCCCAATACGCTATCTGAAATAGGAGCGACGTAAATTGAACAATTGTGATAGAATTTCGCTGAATTCTTATATTAACCAAAATATAAAATGATCTAGTCGGGTCCTCTGATTGCCCCAATCATAGAAGTTTAATAGTGCATTTTGATCGCCATTCCACGCGCTTTAAGATGCCGCCTAGCCCAGTACGCTATCTGAAATTGGAGCGACGTAAATTGAACAAATGTGATAGAATTCCCTGAATACTTATATTAACCTTAATGTAAAATGATCTAATCGGGTCTCTGTTCGCCCTACCCTAGAAGTGTAATAGTGCATTTCACTCGCCATTTCATGCGCTTTGAGATGCCGCTTAGCCCAATACGCTATCTGAAATAGGAGCGACGTAAGTAGAACAATTGTGATAGAATTTCACTGAATTCTTATATTAACCAAAATATAAAATGATCTAATCGGGTCTCTGATTGCCCTATCGTAGAAGTTTAATAGTGCATTTTACTCGCCAATCCACGCGCTTTAAGATTCCGCCTAGCCCAGAACGCTATCTGAAATAGGAGCGACGTAAATTGAACAAATGTGATAGAATTTGGCTGAATTCTTAAATTAACCATAATATAAAATGATCTAATCGGGTCTCTGTTTGCCCTACCCTTGAAGTTTAATAGTGCATTTTACTCGCCATTTCATGCGCGTTGAGATTGCGCTTAGCCCATTACGCTATCTGAAATAGGAGCAACGTAAATTCAACGAATGTGATAGAATTTCGCTGAATTCTTATATTAACCGTAATATAAAATGATCTAATCGGGTCTCTGTTTGCCTTATCCTAGAAGTTTAATAGTGCATTTTACTCGCCATTTCATGCGCATTGAGATTCCGCTTAGCCCAATACGCTATCTGAAATAGGAGCGACGTAAATTGAACAAATATGATAGAGTTTCGCTGAATTCTTAAATTAACCATAATATAAAATGATCTAATCGGGTCTCTGTTTGCCCTACCCTACATGTTTAACAGTGCATTTTACTCGCCATTTAATGCTCTTTGAGATGGCGCTTAGCCCAATACGCTATCTGAAATAGGAGCGACGTAAATTGAACAAATGTGATAGAATTCGGCTGAATTCCTTAAATTAACCATAATATAAAATGATCTAATCGGGTCTCTGTTTGCCTTACCCTAGAAGTTTAATAGTGCATTTTACTCGCCATTTCATGCGATTTGAGATGCCGCTTAGCCCAATACGCTATCTGAAATAGGAGCGACGTAAATTGAACAAATGTGATAGAATTTCCCTGAAATCTTATATTAAACAAAATATAGAATGATCTAAACGGGACTCTGATTTCCCTATCATAGAAGTTTAGTAGTGCATTTTACTCGCCCTTCCACGTGCTTTAAGATGCCGCCTAGCCCAGTACGCTATCTGAAATAGGAGCGACGTAAATTGAACAAATGTGATAGAATTTCGCTGAATTCTTATATTAACCAAAATATAAAATGATCTAATCGGGTCTCTGATAGCCCTATCATAGAAGTTTAATAGTGCATTTTACTCGCCATTTCATGCGATTTAAGATGCCGCTTAGCCCAATACGCTATCTGAAATAGGAGCGACGTAAATTGAACAAATGTGATAGAATTTCCCTGAAATCTTATATTAAACAAAATATGAAATGATCTAAACTGGACTCTGATTGCCCTATCATAGAAGTTTAGTAGTGCATTTTACTCGCCATTCCACGCGCTTTAAGATGCCGCGTAGCCCAGTACGCTATCTGAAATAGGAGCGACGTAAGTTGAACAAATGTGATAGAATTACGCTGAATTCTTACATTAACCGTAATATAAAATGATCTAATCGGGTCTCTGTTTGCCCTACCCTAGAAGTTTAATAGTGCATTTTACTCGCCATTTCATGCGCAATGGGATGCCGCTTAGCCCAATACGCTATCTGAAATAGGGAGCGACGTAAATTGAACAAATGTGATAGAATTTGGCTGAATTCTTAAATTAACCATAATATAAAATGATCTAATCGGGTCTCTGTTTGCCCTACCCTACAAGTTTAACAGTGCATTTTACTCGCCATTTCATGCGCTTTGAGATGCCGCTTAGCCCAATACGCTATCTGAAATAGGAGCGCCGTAAATTGAACAAATGTGATAGAATTTCCCTGAATTCTTATATTAACCAAAATATAAAATGATCTAATCGGGTCTCTGATTCCCCTATCATAGAACTTTAATAGTGCATTTTACTCGCCAATCCACGCGCTTTAAGATTCCGCCTAGCCCAGTACGCTATCTGAAATAGGAGCGAAGAAAATTGAACAAATGTGATAGAATTTGGCTGAATTCTTAAATTAACCATAATATAAAATGATCTAATCGGGTCTCTGTTTGCCCTACCCTAGAAGTTTAATAGTGCATTTTACTCGCCATTTCATGCGCTTTGAGATGGCGCTTAGCCCAATACGCTATCTGAAATAGGAGCGACGTAAATTGAACAAACGTGATAGAATTTGGCTGAATTCTTAAATTAACCATAATATAAAATCATCTTATCGGGGTCTCTGTTTGCCCTACCCTAGAAGTTTAATAGTGCATTTTACTCGCCATTTCATGCGCTTTGAGATGCCGCTTAGCCCAATACGCTATCTGAAATATGAGCGACGAAAGTTGAACAAATGTGATAGAATTTCGCTGAATTATTTTATTAACCAGAATGTAAAATGATCTAATCTGGTCTCTGTTCGCCCTAGCCTTGAAGTTTAATAGTGGATTTTACTCGGCATTCCACGCGCTTTAAGATGCCGCCTCTCCCAGTACGCTTTCTGAAATAGGAGCGACCTAAATTGAACGAATGTGATAGAATTTTGCTGAATTCTTAAATTAACCATAATATAAAATGATCTAATCGGGTATCTGTTTGCCCTACCCTAGAAGTTTAATAGTGCATTTTACTCGCCATTTCATGCGCCTTCAGATGCCGCTTAGCCCAATACGGTATCTGAAATAGGAGCGACGTAAATTGAACAAATGTGATAGAATTTCGCTGAATTCTTAAATTAACCATAATATAAAATGATCTAATCGGGTCTCTGTTTGCCCTACCCTAGAAGTTTAATAGTGCATTTCACTCGTCACTTCATGCGCTTTGAGATGCCGCTAAGCACAATAAGCTATCTGGAATAGCAGCGACGTAAATTGAACAAATGTGATAGAATTACGCTGAATTCTTATATTAACCGTAATATAAAATGATCTAATCAGGTCTCTGTTTTCCTTATCCTAGAAGTTTAATAGTGCATTTTACTCGCCATTCCACGCGCTTTAAGATGCCGCCTAGCCCAGTACGCTACCTGAAATAGGAGCGACGTAAGTTGAACAAATGTGATACAATTACGCTGAATTCTTATATTAACCGTAATATAAAATGATCTAATCCGGTCTCTGTTTGCCTTATCCTAGAAGTTTGATAGTGCATTTTACTCGCCATTTCATGCGCTTTGAGATGCCGCTTAGCACAATACGCTATCTGAAATAGGAGCGACGTAAATTGAACAAATGTGATAGAATTTAATGCTTAAATTAACCACAATATAAAATGATCTAATCGGGTCTCTGTTTGCCCTACCCTAGTAGTTTAATTGTGCATTTTACTCGCCATTTCATGCGCTTTGAGATGCCGCTTATCCGAATACGCTATCTGAAATAGGAGCGACGTAAATTGAACAAATGTGATAGAATTTTGCTGAATTCTTAAATTAACCATAATATAAAATGATCTAACCGGGTCTCTGTACGCCCTACCCTAGAAGTGTAATAGTGCATTTCACTCGCCATTTCATGCGCTTTGAGATGCCGCTTAGCCCAATACGCTATCTGAAATAGGAGCGACGTAAATAGAACAGTTGTGATAGATTTTCGCTGAATTCTTATATTAACCGAAATATAAAATGATCTAATCGGGTCTCTGATTGCCCTATCATAGAAGTTTAATAGTGCATTTTACTCGCCAATCCACGCGCTTTAAGATTCCGCCTAGCCCAGTACGCTATCTGAAATAGGAGCGACGTAAATTGAACAAATGTGATAGAATTTGGCTGAATTCTTAATTTAACCATAACATAAAATGATCTAATCGATTCTCTGTTTGCCCTATCCTAGAAGTTTAGTAGTGCATTTCACTCGTCATTTCATGCGCTTTGAGATGCCTCTTACCCCAATAAGCTATCTGAAATAGGAGCGACGTAAATTGAACAAATGTGATAGAATTTCGCTGAATTCTTATATTAACCAAAATATAAAATGATCTAATCGGGACTCTGATTCCCTATCATAGAAGTTTAGTAGTGCATTTTACTCGCCCTTCCACGAGCTTTAAGATGCCGCCTAGCCCAGTACGCTATCTGAAATAGGAGCGACGTAAGTTGAACAAATGTGATAGAATTACGCTGAATTCTTATATTAACCGTAATATAAAATGATCTAATCGGGTCTCTGTTTGCCTTACCCTAGAAGTTTAATAGTGCATTTTACTCGCCATTTCATGCGCTTTGAGATGCCGCTTAGCCCAATACGCATCTGAAATAGGAGCGACGTAAATTGAAAAAATATGATAGAATTACGCTGAATTCTTATATTAACCGTAATATAAAATCGTCTAATCGGGTCTCTGTTTGCCTTACCCTAGAAGTTTAATAGTGCATTTCACTCGCCATTTCATGCGCTTTGAGATGCCGCTTAGCCCAATACGCTATCTGCAATAGGAGCGACGTAAGTTGAACAAATGTGATAGAATTACGCTGAATCCTTATATTAACCGTAATATAAAATGATCTAATCGGTTCTCTGTTCGCCCTACCCTAGAAGTTTAATAGTGCCTTTCACTCGTCATTTCATGCGCTTTGAGATGCCGCTTAGCCCAATACGCTATCTGAAATAGGAGCGACGTAAGTAGAACAATTGTGATAGAATTTCACTGAATTCTTATATTAACCAAAATATAAAATGATCTAATCGGGTCTCTGATTGCCCTATCGTAGATGTTTAATAGTGCATTTTACTCGCCAATCCACGCGCTTTAAGATTCCGCCTAGCCCAGAACGCTATCTGAAATAGGAGCGACGTAAATTGAACAAATGTGATAGAATTTGGCTGAATTCTTAAATTAACCATAATATAAAATGATCTAATCGGGTCTCTGTTTGCCCTACCCTTGAAGTTTAATAGTGCATTTTACTCGCCATTTCATGCGCGTTGAGATTGCGCTTAGCCCAATACGCTATCTGAGATAGGAGCAACGTAAATTGAACGAATGTGATAGAATTTCGCTGAATTCTTATATTAACCGTAATATAAAATGATCTAATCGGGTCTCTGTTTGCCTTATCCTAGAAGTTTAACAGTGCATTTTACTCGCCATTTCATGCGCATTGAGATTCCGCTTAGCCCAATACGCTATCTGAAATAGGAGCGACGTAAATTGAACAAATATGATAGAGTTTCGCTGAATTCTTAAATTAACCATAACATAAAATGATCTTATCGGTTCTCTGTTTGCCCTACCCTAGAAGTTTAATAGTGCATTTTACTCGCCATTTCTTGCGCTTTGAGATGCCGCTTAGCCCAATAGGCTATCTGAAATATCAGCGACGTAAATTGAACGAATGTGATAGAATTTGGCTGAATTCATAAATTAACCATAATATAAAATTATCTAATCGGGTCTCCGTTTGCCCTACCCAAGAAGTTTAACAGCGCATTTTAATCGCCATTTCATGCGCTTTGGGATGCAGCTTAGCCCAATACGCTATCTGAAATAGGAGCGACGTAAATTGAACAAATGTGATAGAATTTTTCTGAATTCTTAAATAAACCATAATATGAAATGATCTAATCGGGTCTGTGTTTGCTCTACCCTAGATGTTTAACAGTGCATTTTACTCGCCATTTAATGCTCTTTGAGATGGCGCTTAGCCCAATACGCTATCTGAAATAGGAGCGACGTAAATTGAACAAATGTGATAGAATTCGGCTGAATTCTTAAATTAACCATAATATAAAATGATCTAATCGGGTCTCTGTTTGCCCTACCCTAGAAGTTTAGTAGTGCATTTTACTCGCCATTTCTTGCGCTTTAAGATGCCGCCGAGCCCAGTACGCTATCTGAAGTAGGAGCGACGTAAGTTGAACATATGTGATAGAATTACGCTGAGTTCTTATATTATCCGTAATATAAAATGATCTAATCGGATCTCTGTTCGCCCTACCCTAGAAGATTACTAGTGCATTTCACTCGTCATTTCATGCGCTTTGAGATGCCGCTTAGCCCAATAAGCTATCTGAAATAGGAGCGACGTAAATTGAACAAATGTGATAGAATTTCGCTGAATTCTTATATTAACCAAAATATAAAATGATCTAATCGGGTCTCTGATAGCCCTATCATAGAAGTTTAATAGTGCATTTTACTCGCCATGTCACGCGCTTTAAGATGCCGCCTAGCCCAGTACGCTATCTGCAATAGGAGCGACGTACGTTGAACAAATGTGATAGAATTACGCTGAATTCTTATATTAACCGTAATATAAAATTATCTAATCGGGTCTCTGTTTGCCGTACCCTAGAAGTTTAATGGTGCACTTTGCTCGCCATTTCATGCGCTTTGAGATGGCCGTTAGCCCAATACGCTATCTGAAATAGGAGCGACGTAAATTGAACAAATGTGATAGAATTTCCCTGAATTCTTATGTTAACCTTAATGTAAAATGATCTAATCGGGTCCTTGTTCGCCCTACCCTAGAAGTTAAATAGTGCATTTCACTTGTCATTTCATGCGCTTTGAGATGCCGCTTAGCCGAATAAGCTACCTGAAATAGGAGCGACGTATATTGAACAAATGTGATACACTTACGCTGAATTCTTATATTAACCGTATTATAAAATGATCTAATCGGGTCTCTGTTTGCCTTACCCTAGAAGATTAATAGTGCATTTTACTCGCCATTTCATGCGCTTTGAGATGCCGCTTAGCCCAATACGCTATCTGAAATAGGAGCGACGTAAATTGAACAATTGTGATAGAATTTCGCTGAATTCTTATATTAACCAAAATATAAAATGATCTAGTCGGGTCTCTGATGCCCTATCATAGTAGTTTAATAGTGAATTTCACTCGTCATTTCATGCGCTTTAAGATGCCGCCTAGCCCAGTATGCTATCTGAAATTGGAGCGACGTAAATTGAACAAATGTGATAGAATTTTGCTGACATCTTGAATTAACGATAATATAAAATGATCTAATCGGGTCCCTGTTTGCCCTACCCTAGAAGTTTAGCAGTGCATTTTACTCGCCATTTCATGCGCTTTGAGATGCCGCGTAGCGCAATACGATATCTGAAATAGGAGCGACGTAAATTGAACGAATGTGATAGAATTTCGCTGGATTCTTATATTAACCAAAATATAAAATGATCTAATCGGGTCTCCGATAGCCCTATCATAGAAGTTTAATAGTGCATTTTACTCGCCATTCCACGCGCTTTAAGATGCCGCCTAGCCCAGTACGCTATCTGAAATAGGAGCGACGTAAGTTGAACAAATGTGATAGAATTACACTGAATTATTATATTAACCGTAATATAAAATGATCTAATCGGGTCTCTGTTTGCCTCCTCCTAGAAGTTTAATAGTGCATTTTACTCGCCATTTCATGCGCATTGAGATGCCGCTTAGCCCAATACGCTATCTGAAATAGGAGCGACGTAAATTGAACAAATGTGATAGAATTCGGCTGAATTCTTGTATTAACCAAAATATAAAATGATCTAATCGGGACTCTGATTCCCTATCATAGAAGTTTAGTAGTGCATTTTACTCGCCCTTCCACGAGCTTTAAGATGCCGCCTAGCCCAGTACGCTATCTGAAATAGGAGCGACGTAAATTGAACAAATGTGATAGAATTACGCTGAATTCTTATATTAACCGTAATATAAAATGATCTAATCGGGTCTCTGTTTGCCTTACCCTAGAAGTTTAATAGTGCATTTTACTCGCCATTTCATGCGCTTTGAGATGCCGCTTAGCCCAATACGCATCTGAAATAGGAGCGACGTAAATTGAAAAAATATGATAGAATTACGCTGAATTCTTATATTAACCGTAATATAAAATCGTCTAATCGGGTCTCTGTTTGCCTTACCCTAGAAGTTTAATAGTGCATTTCACTCGCCATTTCATGCGCTTTGAGATGCCGCTTAGCCCAATACGCTATCTGCAATAGGAGCGACGTAAGTTGAACAAATGTGATAGAATTACGCTGAATCCTTATATTAACCGTAATATAAAATGATCTAATCGGTTCTCTGTTCGCCCTACCCTAGAAGTTTAATAGTGCCTTTCACTCGTCATTTCATGCGCTTTGAGATGCCGCTTAGCCCAATACGCTATCTGAAATAGGAGCGACGTAAATTGAACAATTGTGATAGAATTTCGCTGAATTCTTATATTAACCAAAATATAAAATGATCTAGTCGGGTCTCTGATTGCCCAATCATAGAAGTTTAATAGTGCATTTTGATCGCCATTCCACGCGCTTTAAGATGCCGCCTAGCCCAGTACGCTATCTGAAATTGGAGCGACGTAAATTGAACAAATGTGATAGAATTCCCTGAATACTTATATTAACCTTAATGTAAAATGATCTAATCGGGTCTCTGTTCGCCCTACCCTAGAAGTGTAATAGTGCATTTCACTCGCCATTTCATGCGCTTTGAGATGCCGCTTAGCCCAATACGCTATCTGAAATAGGAGCGACGTAAGTAGAACAATTGTGATAGAATTTCCCTGAATTCTTATATTAACCAAAATATAAAATGATCTAATCGGGTCTCTGATTGCCCTATCGTAGAAGTTTAATAGTGCATTTTACTCGCCAATCCACGCGCTTTAAGATTCCGCCTAGCCCAGAACGCTATCTGAAATAGGAGCGACGTAAATTGAACAAATGTGATAGAATTTGGCTGAATTCTTAAATTAACCATAATATAAAATGATCTAATCGGGTCTCTGTTTGCCCTACCCTTGAAGTTTAATAGTGCATTTTACTCGCCATTTCATGCGCGTTGAGATTGCGCTTAGCCCAATACGCTATCTGAAATAGGAGCAACGTAAATTGAACGAATGTGATAGAATTTCGCTGAATTCTTATATTAACCGTAATATAAAATGATCTAATCGGGTCTCTGTTTGCCTTATCCTAGAAGTTTAACAGTGCATTTTACTCGCCATTTCATGCGCATTGAGATTCCGCTTAGCCCAATACGCTATCTGAAATAGGAGCGACGTAAATTGAACAAATATGATAGAGTTTCGCTGAATTCTTAAATTAACCATAAAATAAAATGATCTAGTCGGGTCTCTGATGCCCTATCATAGTAGTTTAATAGTGAATTTCACTCGTCATTTCATGCGCTTTAAGATGCCGCCTAGCCCAGTATGCTATCTGAAATTGGAGCGACGTAAATTGAACAAATGTGATAGAATTTTGCTGACATCTTGAATTAACGATAATATAAAATGATCTAATCGGGTCCCTGTTTGCCCTACCCTAGAAGTTTAGCAGTGCATTTTACTCGCCATTTCATGCGCTTTGAGATGCCGCGTAGCGCAATACGATATCTGAAATAGGAGCGACGTAAATTGAACGAATGTGATAGAATTTCGCTGGATTCTTATATTAACCAAAATATAAAATGATCTAATCGGGTCTCCGATAGCCCTATCATAGAAGTTTAATAGTGCATTTTACTCGCCATTCCACGCGCTTTAAGATGCCGCCTAGCCCAGTACGCTATCTGAAATAGGAGCGACGTAAGTTGAACAAATGTGATAGAATTACACTGAATTATTATATTAACCGTAATATAAAATGATCTAATCGGGTCTCTGTTTGCCTCCTCCTAGAAGTTTAATAGTGCATTTTACTCGCCATTTCATGCGCATTGAGATGCCGCTTAGCCCAATACGCTATCTGAAATAGGAGCGACGTAAATTGAACAAATGTGATAGAATTCGGCTGAATTCTTGTATTAACCAAAATATAAAATGATCTAATCGGGACTCTGATTCCCTATCATAGAAGTTTAGTAGTGCATTTTACTCGCCCTTCCACGAGCTTTAAGATGCCGCCTAGCCCAGTACGCTATCTGAAATAGGAGCGACGTAAGTTGAACAAATGTGATAGAATTACGCTGAATTCTTATATTAACCGTAATATAAAATGATCTAATCGGGTCTCTGTTTGCCTTACCCTAGAAGTTTAATAGTGCATTTTACTCGCCATTTCATGCGCTTTGAGATGCCGCTTAGCCCAATACGCATCAGAAATAGGAGCGACGTAAATTGAAAAAATATGATAGAATTACGCTGAATTCTTATATTAACCGTAATATAAAATCGTCTAATCGGGTCTCTGTTTGCCTTACCCTAGAAGTTTAATAGTGCATTTTACTCGCCATTTCATGCGCTTTGAGATGCCGCTTAGCCCAATACGCTATCTGCAATAGGAGCGACGTAAGTTGAACAAATGTGATAGAATTACGCTGAATCCTTATATTAACCGTAATATAAAATGATCTAATCAGTTCTCTGTTCGCCCTAACCTAGAAGTTTAATAGTGCCTTTCACTCGTCATTTCATGCGCTTTGAGATGCCGCTTAGCCCAATACGCTATCTGAAATAGGAGCGACGTAAATTGAACAAATGTGATAGAATTTCGCTGAATTCTTATATTAACCAAAATATAAAATGATCTAGTCGGGTCTCTGATTGCCCAATCATAGAAGTTTAATAGTGCATTTTGATCGCCATTCCACGCGCTTTAAGATGCCGCCTAGCCCAGTACGCTATCTGAAATTGGAGCAACGTAAATTGAACAAATGTGATAGAATTCCCTGAATACTTATATTAACCTTAATGTAAAATGATCTAATCGGGTCTCTGTTCGCCCTACCCTAGAAGTGTAATAGTGCATTTCACTCGCCATTTCATGCGCTTTGAGATGCCGCTTAGCCCAATACGCTATCTGAAATAGGAGCGACGTAAGTAGAACAATTGTGATAGAATTTCACTGAATTCTTATATTAACCAAAATATAAAATGATCTAATCGGGTCTCTGATTGCCCTATCGTAGAAGTTTAATAGTGCATTTTACTCGCCAATCCACGCGCTTTAAGATTCCGCCTAGCCCAGAACGCTATCTGAAATAGGAGCGACGTAAATTGAACAAATGTGATAGAATTTGGCTGAATTCTTAAATTAACCATAATATAAAATGATCTAATCGGGTCTCTGTTTGCCCTACCCTTGAAGTTTAATAGTGCATTTTACTCGCCATTTCATGCGCGTTGAGATTGCGCTTAGCCCAATACGCTATCTGAAATAGGAGCAACGTAAATTGAACGAATGTGATAGAATTTCGCTGAATTCTTATATTAACCGTAATATAAAATGATCTAATCGGGTCTCTGTTTGCCTTATCCTAGAAGTTTAATAGTGCATTTTACTCGCCATTTCATGCGCTTTGAGATTCCGCTTAGCCCAATACGCTATCTGAAATAGGAGCGACGTAAATTGAACAAATATGATAGAGTTTCGCTGAATTCTTAAATTAACCATAATATAAAATGATCTTATCGGGTCTCTGTTTGCCCTACCCTAGAAGTTTAATAGTGCATTTTACTCGCCATTTCTTGCGCTTTGAGATGCCGCTTAGCCCAATAGGCTATCTGAAATATCAGCGACGTAAATTGAACAAATGTGATAGAATTTGGCTGAATTCATAAATTAACCATAATATAAAATTATCTAATCGGGTCTCCGTTTGCCCTACCCAAGAAGTTTAACAGCGCATTTTAATCGCCATTTCATGCGCTTTGGGATGCAGCTTAGCCCAATACGCTATCTGAAATAGGAGCGACGTAAATTGAACAAATGTGATAGAATTTTTCTGAATTCTTAAATAAACCATAATATGAAATGATCTAATCGGGTCTGTGTTTGCTCTACCCTAGATGTTTAACAGTGCATTTTACTCGCCATTTAATGCTCTTTGAGATGGCGCTTAGCCCAATACGCTATCTGAAATAGGAGCGACGTAAATTGAACAAATGTGATAGAATTCGGCTGAATTCTTAAATTAACCATAATATAAAATGATCTAATCGGGTCTCTGTTTGCCTTACCCTAGAAGTTTAGTAGTGCATTTTACTCGCCATTTCTTGCGCTTTAAGATGCCGCCGAGCCCAGTACGCTATCTGAAATAGGAGCGACGTAAGTTGAACATATGTGATAGAATTACGCTGAGTTCTTATATTATCCGTAATATAAAATGATCTAATCGGATCTCTGTTCGCCCTACCCTAGAAGATTACTAGTGCATTTCACTCGTCATTTCATGCGCTTTGAGATGCCGCTTAGCCCAATAAGCTATCTGAAATAGGAGCGACGTAAGTTGAACAAATGTGATAGAATTTCGCTGAATTCTTATATTAACCAAAATATAAAATGATCTAATCGGGTCTCTGATAGCCCTATCATAGAAGTTTAATAGTGCATTTTACTCGCCATGTCACGCGCTTTAAGATGCCGCCTAGCCCAGTACGCTATCTGCAATAGGAGCGACGTAAGTTGAACAAATGTGATAGAATTACGCTGAATTCTTATATTAACCGTAATATAAAATTATCTAATCGGGTCTCTGTTTGCCGTACCCTAGAAGTTTAATGGTGCACTTTGCTCGCCATTTCATGCGCTTTGAGATGGCCGTTAGCCCAATACGCTATCTGAAATAGGAGCGACGTAAATTGAACAAATGTGATAGAATTTCCCTGAATTCTTATGTTAACCTTAATGTAAAATGATCTAATCGGGTCCTTGTTCGCCCTACCCTAGAAGTTAAATAGTGCATTTCACTTGTCATTTCATGCGCTTTGAGATGCCGCTTAGCCGAATAAGCTACCTGAAATAGGAGCGACGTAAATTGAACAAATGTGATACACTTACGCTGAATTCTTATATTAACCGTATTATAAAATGATCTAATCGGGTCTCTGTTTGCCTTACCCTAGAAGATTAATAGTGCATTTTACTCGCCATTTCATGCGCTTTGAGATGCCGCTTAGCCCAATACGCTATCTGAAATAGGAGCGACGTAAATTGAACAATTGTGATAGAATTTCGCTGAATTCTTATATTAACCAAAATATAAAATGATCTAGTCGGGTCTCTGATGCCCTATCATAGTAGTTTAATAGTGAATTTCACTCGTCATTTCATGCGCTTTAAGATGCCGCCTAGCCCAGTATGCTATCTGAAATTGGAGCGACGTAAATTGAACAAATGTGATAGAATTTTGCTGACATCTTGAATTAACGATAATATAAAATGATCTAATCGGGTCCCTGTTTGCCCTACCCTAGAAGTTTAGCAGTGCATTTTACTCGCCATTTCATGCGCTTTGAGATGCCGCGTAGCGCAATACGATATCTGAAATAGGAGCGACGTAAATTGAACGAATGTGATAGAATTTCGCTGGATTCTTATATTAACCAAAATATAAAATGATCTAATCGGGTCTCCGATAGCCCTATCATAGAAGTTTAATAGTGCATTTTACTCGCCATTCCACGCGCTTTAAGATGCCGCCTAGCCCAGTACGCTATCTGAAATAGGAGCGACGTAAGTTGAACAAATGTGATAGAATTACACTGAATTATTATATTAACCGTAATATAAAATGATCTAATCGGGTCTCTGTTTGCCTCTTCCTAGAAGTTTAATAGTGCATTTTACTCGCCATTTCATGCGCATTGAGATGCCGCTTAGCCCAATACGCTATCTGAAATAGGAGCGACGTAAATTGAACAAATGTGATAGAATTCGGCTGAATTCTTGTATTAACCAAAATATAAAATGATCTAATCGGGACTCTGATTCCCTATCATAGAAGTTTAGTAGTGCATTTTACTCGCCCTTCCACGAGCTTTAAGATGCCGCCTAGCCCAGTACGCTATCTGAAATAGGAGCGACGTAAGTTGAACAAATGTGATAGAATTACGCTGAATTCTTATATTAACCGTAATATAAAATGATCTAATCGGGTCTCTGTTTGCCTTACCCTAGAAGTTTAATAGTGCATTTTACTCGCCATTTCATGCGCTTTGAGATGCCGCTTAGCCCAATACGCATCTGAAATAGGAGCGACGTAAATTGAAAAAATATGATAGAATTACGCTGAATTCTTATATTAACCGTAATATAAAATCGTCTAATCGGGTCTCTGTTTGCCTTACCCTAGAAGTTTAATAGTGCATTTCACTCGCCATTTCATGCGCTTTGAGATGCCGCTTAGCCCAATACGCTATCTGCAATAGGAGCGACGTAAGTTGAACAAATGTGATAGAATTACGCTGAATCCTTATATTAACCGTAATATAAAATGATCTAATCAGTTCTCTGTTCGCCCTAACCTAGAAGTTTAATAGTGCCTTTCACTCGTCATTTCATGCGCTTTGAGATGCCGCTTAGCCCAATACGCTATCTGAAATAGGAGCGACGTAAATTGAACAATTGTGATAGAATTTCGCTGAATTCTTATATTAACCAAAATATAAAATGATCTAGTCGGGTCTCTGATTGCCCAATCATAGAAGTTTAATAGTGCATTTTGATCGCCATTCCACGCGCTTTAAGATGCCGCCTAGCCCAGTACGCTATCTGAAATTGGAGCAACGTAAATTGAACAAATGTGATAGAATTCCCTGAATACTTATATTAACCTTAATGTAAAATGATCTAATCGGGTCTCTGTTCGCCCTACCCTAGAAGTGTAATAGTGCATTTCACTCGCCATTTCATGCGCTTTGAGATGCCGCTTAGCCCAATACGCTATCTGAAATAGGAGCGACGTAAGTAGAACAATTGTGATAGAATATCACTGAATTCTTATATTAACCAAAATATAAAATGATCTAATCGGGTCTCTGATTGCCCTATCGTAGAAGTTTAATAGTGCATTTTACTCGCCAATCCACGCGCTTTAAGATTCCGCCTAGCCCAGAACGCTATCTGAAATAGGAGCGACGTAAATTGAACAAATGTGATAGAATTTGGCTGAATTCTTAAATTAACCATAATATAAAATGATCTAATCGGGTCTCTGTTTGCCCTACCCTTGAAGTTTAATAGTGCATTTTACTCGCCATTTCATGCGCGTTGAGATTGCGCTTAGCCCAATACGCTATCTGAAATAGGAGCAACGTAAATTGAACGAATGTGATAGAATTTCGCTGAATTCTTATATTAACCGTAATATAAAATGATCTAATCGGGTCTCTGTTTGCCTTATCCTAGAAGTTTAACAGTGCATTTTACTCGCCATTTCATGCGCTTTGAGATTCCGCTTAGCCCAATACGCTATCTGAAATAGGAGCGACGTAAATTGAACAAATATGATAGAGTTTCGCTGAATTCTTAAATTAACCATAATATAAAATGATCTTATCGGTTCTCTGTTTGCCCTACCCTAGAAGTTTAATAGTGCATTTTACTCGCCATTTCTTGCGCTTTGAGATGCCGCTTAGCCCAATACGCAATCTGAAATATCAGCGACGTAAATTGAACGAATGTGATAGAATTTGGCTGAATTCATAAATTAACCATAATATAAAATTATCTAATCGGGTCTCCGTTTGCCCTACCCAAGAAGTTTAACAGCGCATTTTAATCGCCATTTCATGCGCTTTGGGATGCAGCTTAGCCCAATACGCTATCTGAAATAGGAGCGACGTAAATTGAACAAATGTGATAGAATTTTTCTGAATTCTTAAATAAACCATAATATGAAATGATCTAATCGGGTCTGTGTTTGCTCTACCCTAGATGTTTAACAGTGCATTTTACTCGCCATTTAATGCTCTTTGAGATGGCGCTTAGCCCAATACGCTATCTGAAATAGGAGCGACGTAAATTGAACAAATGTGATAGAATTCGGCTGAATTCTTAAATTAACCATAATATAAAATGATCTAATCGGGTCTCTGTTTGCCTTACCCTAGAAGTTTAGTAGTGCATTTTACTCGCCATTTCTTGCGCTTTAAGATGCCGCCGAGCCCAGTACGCTATCTGAAGTAGGAGCGACGTAAGTTGAACAAATGTGATAGAATTACGCTGAGTTCTTATATTATCCGTAATATAAAATGATCTAATCGGATCTCTGTTCGCCCTACCCTAGAAGATTACTAGTGCATTTCACTCGTCATTTCATGCGCTTTGAGATGCCGCTTAGCCCAATACGCTATCTGAAATAGGAGCGACGTAAGTTGAACAAATGTGATAGAATTTCGCTGAATTCTTATATTAACCAAAATATAAAATGATCTAATCGGGTCTCTGATAGCCCTATCATAGAAGTTTAATAGTGCATTTTACTCGCCATGTCACGCGCTTTAAGATGCCGCCTAGCCCAGTACGCTATCTGCAATAGGAGCGACGTACGTTGAACAAATGTGATAGAATTACGCTGAATTCTTATATTAACCGTAATATAAAATTATCTAATCGGGTCTCTGTTTGCCGTACCCTAGAAGTTTAATGGTGCACTTTGCTCGCCATTTCATGCGCTTTGAGATGGCCGTTAGCCCAATACGCTATCTGAAATAGGAGCGACGTAAATTGAACAAATGTGATAGAATTTCCCTGAATTCTTATGTTAACCTTAATGTAAAATGATCTAATCGGGTCCTTGTTCGCCCTACCCTAGAAGTTAAATAGTGCATTTCACTTGTCATTTCATGCGCTTTGAGATGCCGCTTAGCCGAATAAGCTAACTGAAATAGGAGCGACGTAAATTGAACAAATGTGATACACTTACGCTGAATTCTTATATTAACCGTATTATAAAATGATCTAATCGGGTCTCTGTTTGCCTTACCCTAGAAGATTAATAGTGCATTTTACTCGCCATTTCATGCGCTTTGAGATGCCGCTTAGCCCAATACGCTATCTGAAATAGGAGCGACGTAAATTGAACAATTGTGATAGAATTTCGCTGAATTCTTATATTAACCAAAATATAAAATGATCTAGTCGGGTCTCTGATGCCCTATCATAGTAGTTTAATAGTGAATTTCACTCGTCATTTCATGCGCTTTAAGATGCCGCCTAGCCCAGTATGCTATCTGAAATTGGAGCGACGTAAATTGAACAAATGTGATAGAATTTTGCTGACATCTTGAATTAACGATAATATAAAATGATCTAATCGGGTCCCTGTTTGCCCTACCCTAGAAGTTTAGCAGTGCATTTCACTCGTCATTTCATGCGCTTTGAGATGCCGCTTAGCCCAATAAGCTATCTGAAATAGGAGCGACGTAAGTTGAACAAATGTGATAGAATTTCGCTGAATTCTTATATTAACCAAAATATAAAATGATCTAATCGGGTCTCTGATAGCCCTATCATAGAAGTTTAATAGTGCATTTTACTCGCCATGTCACGCGCTTTAAGATGCCGCCTAGCCCAGTACGCTATCTGCAATAGGAGCGACGTACGTTGAACAAATGTGATAGAATTACGCTGAATTCTTATATTAACCGTAATATAAAATTATCTAATCGGGTCTCTGTTTGCCGTACCCTAGAAGTTTAATGGTGCACTTTGCTCGCCATTTCATGCGCTTTGAGATGGCCGTTAGCCCAATACGCTATCTGAAATAGGAGCGACGTAAATTGAACAAATGTGATAGAATTTCCCTGAATTCTTATGTTAACCTTAATGTAAAATGATCTAATCGGGTCCTTGTTCGCCCTACCCTAGAAGTTAAATAGTGCATTTCACTTGTCATTTCATGCGCTTTGAGATGCCGCTTAGCCGAATAAGCTACCTGAAATAGGAGCGACGTAAATTGAACAAATGTGATACACTTACGCTGAATTCTTATATTAACCGTATTATAAAATGATCTAATCGGGTCTCTGTTTGCCTTACCCTAGAAGATTAATAGTGCATTTTACTCGCCATTTCATGCGCTTTGAGATGCCGCTTAGCCCAATACGCTATCTGAAATAGGAGCGACGTAAATTGAACAATTGTGATAGAATTTCGCTGAATTCTTATATTAACCAAAATATAAAATGATCTAGTCGGGTCTCTGATGCCCTATCATAGTAGTTTAATAGTGAATTTCACTCGTCATTTCATGCGCTTTAAGATGCCGCCTAGCCCAGTATGCTATCTGAAATTGGAGCGACGTAAATTGAACAAATGTGATAGAATTTTGCTGACATCTTGAATTAACGATAATATAAAATGATCTAATCGGGTCCCTGTTTGCCCTACCCTAGAAGTTTAGCAGTGCATTTTACTCGCCATTTCATGCGCTTTGAGATGCCGCGTAGCGCAATACGATATCTGAAATAGGAGCGACGTAAATTGAACGAATGTGATAGAATTTCGCTGGATTCTTATATTAACCAAAATATAAAATGATCTAATCGAGTCTCCGATAGCCCTATCATAGAAGTTTAATAGTGCATTTTACTCGCCATTCCACGCGCTTTAAGATGCCGCCTAGCCCAGTACGCTATCTGAAATAGGAGCGACGTAAGTTGAACAAATGTGATAGAATTACACTGAATTATTATATTAACCGTAATATAAAATGATCTAATCGGGTCTCTGTTTGCCTCCTCCTAGAAGTTTAATAGTGCATTTTACTCGCCATTTCATGCGCATTGAGATGCCGCTTAGCCCAATACGCTATCTGAAATAGGAGCGACGTAAATTGAACAAATGTGATAGAATTCGGCTGAATTCTTGTATTAACCAAAATATAAAATGATCTAATCGGGACTCTGATTCCCTATCATAGAAGTTTAGTAGTGCATTTTACTCGCCCTTCCACGAGCTTTAAGATGCCGCCTAGCCCAGTACGCTATCTGAAATAGGAGCGACGTAAGTTGAACAAATGTGATAGAATTACGCTGAATTCTTATATTAACCGTAATATAAAATGATCTAATCGGGTCTCTGTTTGCCTTACCCTAGAAGTTTAATAGTGCATTTTACTCGCCATTTCATGCGCTTTGAGATGCCGCTTAGCCCAATACGCATCTGAAATAGGAGCGACGTAAATTGAAAAAATATGATAGAATTACGCTGAATTCTTATATTAACCGTAATATAAAATCGTCTAATCGGGTCTCTGTTTGCCTTACCCTAGAAGTTTAATAGTGCATTTCACTCGCCATTTCATGCGCTTTGAGATGCCGCTTAGCCCAATACGCTATCTGCAATAGGAGCGACGTAAGTTGAACAAATGTGATAGAATTACGCTGAATCCTTATATTAACCGTAATATAAAATGATCTAATCGGTTCTCTGTTCGCCCTACCCTAGAAGTTTAATAGTGCCTTTCACTCGTCATTTCATGCGCTTTGAGATGCCGCTTAGCCCAATACGCTATCTGAAATAGGAGCGACGTAAATTGAACAATTGTGATAGAATTTCGCTGAATTCTTATATTAACCAAAATATAAAATGATCTAGTCGGGTCTCTGATTGCCCAATCATAGAAGTTTAATAGTGCATTTTGATCGCCATTCCACGCGCTTTAAGATGCCGCCTAGCCCAGTACGCTATCTGAAATTGGAGCGACGTAAATTGAACAAATGTGATAGAATTCCCTGAATACTTATATTAACCTTAATGTAAAATGATCTAATCGGGTCTCTGTTCGCCCTACCCTAGAAGTGTAATAGTGCATTTCACTCGCCATTTCATGCGCTTTGAGATGCCGCTTAGCCCAATACGCTATCTGAAATAGGAGCGACGTAAGTAGAACAATTGTGATAGAATTTCACTGAATTCTTATATTAACCAAAATATAAAATGATCTAATCGGGTCTCTGATTGCCCTATCGTAGAAGTTTAATAGTGCATTTTACTCGCCAATCCACGCGCTTTAAGATTCCGCCTAGCCCAGAACGCTATCTGAAATAGGAGCGACGTAAATTGAACAAATGTGATAGAATTTGGCTGAATTCTTAAATTAACCATAATATAAAATGATCTAATCGGGTCTCTGTTTGCCCTACCCTTGAAGTTTAATAGTGCATTTTACTCGCCATTTCATGCGCGTTGAGATTGCGCTTAGCCCAATACGCTATCTGAAATAGGAGCAACGTAAATTGAACGAATGTGATAGAATTTCGCTGAATTCTTATATTAACCGTAATATAAAATGATCTAATCGGGTCTCTGTTTGCCTTATCCTAGAAGTTTAACAGTGCATTTTACTCGCCATTTCATGCGCATTGAGATTCCGCTTAGCCCAATACGCTATCTGAAATAGGAGCGACGTAAATTGAACAAATATGATAGAGTTTCGCTGAATTCTTAAATTAACCATAATATAAAATGATCTTATCGGTTCTCTGTTTGCCCTACCCTAGAAGTTTAATAGTGCATTTTACTCGCCATTTCTTGCGCTTTGAGATGCCGCTTAGCCCAATACGCAATCTGAAATATCAGCGACGTAAATTGAACGAATGTGATAGAATTTGGCTGAATTCATAAATTAACCATAATATAAAATTATCTAATCGGGTCTCCGTTTGCCCTACCCAAGAAGTTTAACAGCGCATTTTAATCGCCATTTCATGCGCTTTGGGATGCAGCTTAGCCCAATACGCTATCTGAAATAGGAGCGACGTAAATTGAACAAATGTGATAGAATTTTTCTGAATTCTTAAATAAACCATAATATGAAATGATCTAATCGGGTCTGTGTTTGCTCTACCCTAGATGTTTAACAGTGCATTTTACTCGCCATTTAATGCTCTTTGAGATGGCGCTTAGCCCAATACGCTATCTGAAATAGGAGCGACGTAAATTGAACAAATGTGATAGAATTCGGCTGAATTCTTAAATTAACCATAATATAAAATGATCTAATCGGGTCTCTGTTTGCCTTACCCTAGAAGTTTAGTAGTGCATTTTACTCGCCATTTCTTGCGCTTTAAGATGCCGCCGAGCCCAGTACGCTATCTGAAGTAGGAGCGACGTAAGTTGAACAAATGTGATAGAATTACGCTGAGTTCTTATATTATCCGTAATATAAAATGATCTAATCGGATCTCTGTTCGCCCTACCCTAGAAGATTACTAGTGCATTTCACTCGTCATTTCATGCGCTTTGAGATGCCGCTTAGCCCAATAAGCTATCTGAAATAGGAGCGACGTAAGTTGAACAAATGTGATAGAATTTCGCTGAATTCTTATATTAACCAAAATATAAAATGATCTAATCGGGTCTCTGATAGCCCTATCATAGAAGTTTAATAGTGCATTTTACTCGCCATGTCACGCGCTTTAAGATGCCGCCTAGCCCAGTACGCTATCTGCAATAGGAGCGACGTACGTTGAACAAATGTGATAGAATTACGCTGAATTCTTATATTAACCGTATTATAAAATGATCTAATCGGGTCTCTGTTTGCCTTACCCTAGAAGATTAATAGTGCATTTTACTCGCCATTTCATGCGCTTTGAGATGCCGCTTAGCCCAATACGCTATCTGAAATAGGAGCGACGTAAATTGAACAATTGTGATAGAATTTCGCTGAATTCTTATATTAACCAAAATATAAAATGATCTAGTCGGGTCTCTGATGCCCTATCATAGTAGTTTAATAGTGAATTTCACTCGTCATTTCATGCGCTTTAAGATGCCGCCTAGCCCAGTATGCTATCTGAAATTGGAGCGACGTAAATTGAACAAATGTGATAGAATTTTGCTGACATCTTGAATTAACGATAATATAAAATGATCTAATCGGGTCCCTGTTTGCCCTACCCTAGAAGTTTAGCAGTGCATTTTACTCGCCATTTCATGCGCTTTGAGATGCCGCGTAGCGCAATACGATATCTGAAATAGGAGCGACGTAAATTGAACGAATGTGATAGAATTTCGCTGGATTCTTATATTAACCAAAATATAAAATGATCTAATCGGGTCTCCGATAGCCCTATCATAGAAGTTTAATAGTGCATTTTACTCGCCATTCCACGCGCTTTAAGATGCCGCCTAGCCCAGTACGCTATCTGAAATAGGAGCGACGTAAGTTGAACAAGTGTGATAGAATTACACTGAATTATTATATTAACCGTAATATAAAATGATCTAATCGGGTCTCTGTTTGCCTCCTCCTAGAAGTTTAATAGTGCATTTTACTCGCCATTTCATGCGCATTGAGATGCCGCTTAGCCCAATACGCTATCTGAAATAGGAGCGACGTAAATTGAACAAATGTGATAGAATTCGGCTGAATTCATAAATTAACCATAATATAAAATGATCTAATCGGGTCTCTGTTTGCCTTACCCTAGAAGTTTAATAGTGCATTCTACTCGCCATTTCTTGCGCTTTAAGATGCCGCCGAGCCCAGTACGCTATCTGAAGTAGGAGCGACGTAAGTTGAACAAATGTGATAGAATTCCGCTGAATTCTTATATTAACCGTAATATAAAATGATCTAATCGGTTCTCTGTTCGCCCTACCCTAGAAGTTTAAGAGTGCCGTTCACTCGTCATTTCATGCGCTTTGAGATGGCGCTTAGCCCAATACGCTATCTGAAATAGGACCGACGTAAATTGAACAAATGTGATAGAATTTGGCTGAATTCTTAAATTAACCATAATATAAAATGATCTAATCGGATCTCTGTTTGCCTTACCCTAGAAGTTTAATAGTGCATTTTACTCGCCATTTCATGCGCTTTGAGATCCCGCTTAGCCCAATACGCTATCTGCAATAGGAGCGACGTAAATTGAACAAATGTGATAGAATTTCGCTGAATTCTTAAATTAACCATAACATAAAATGATCTAATCGGGTCTCTGTCTGCCCTATCATAGAAGTTTAATAGTGCGTTTCACTCGTCATTTCATGCGCTTTGAGATGCCGCCTAGCCCAGTACGCTATCTGAAATAGGAGCGACGTAAATAGAACAATTGTGATAGAATTTCGCTGAATTCTTATATTAACCAAAATATAAAATGATCTAATCGGGACTCTGATTGCCCTATCATAGAAGTTTAATAGTGCATTTTACTCGCCCTTCCACGCGCTTTAAGATGCCGCCTAGCCCAGTACGCTATCTGAAATAGGAGCGACGTAAGTTGAACAAATGTGATAGAATTTGGCTGAATTCTTAAATTAACCATAATATAAAATGATCTAATCGGGTCTCTGTTTACCCTATCATATATGTTTAATAGTGCATTTCACTCGTCATTTCATGCGCTTTGAGATGACGCTTAACCCAAATACGCTATCTGAAATAGGAGCGACGTAAGTTGAACAAATGTGACAGAATTACGCAGCATTCTTATATTCACCTTAATGTAAAATGATCTCTTCGGGTCTCTGTTCACCCTACCCTAGATGTATAATAGTGCATTTCACTCGTCATTTCATGCGCTTTCAGTTGCCGCTTAGCCCAATACGCTATCTGAAATAGGAGCGACGTAAATTGAACAAATGTGATAGAATTTCCCTGAAATCTTATATTAAACAAAATATAAAATGATCTAATCGGGTCTCTGATTGCCCTATCATAGAAGATTAGTAGTGCATTTTACTCGCCATTCCACGCGCTTTAAGATGCCGCCTAGCCCAGTCCGCTATCTGAAATAGGAGCGACGTAACTTGAACAAATGTGATAGAATTACGCTGCATTCTTATATTAACCGTAATATAAAATGATCTAATCGTGTCTCTGTTTGCCCTACCTTAGAACTTTAATAGTGCATTTTACTCGTCATTTCATGCGCTTTGAGATGCCGCTTAGCCTAATACGCTATCTGAAATTGGAGCGATATAAGTGGAACAAATGTGATAGAATTTCGCTGAATTCTTTTATTAACCATAATGTAAAATGAACTAATCGGATCTCTGTTCGCCGGAGCCTAGAACTTTAATAGTGCATTTTATTCGCCATTTCATACGCTTTGAGATGCCGCTTTGCCCAATACGCTATCTGAAATAGGAGCGACGTAAATTGAACAAATGTGATAGAATATCGCTGAATTCTTATATTAACCAAAGTATAAAATGATCTAGTCTGGTTTTTGATTGCCCAATCATAGAAGGTTGATAGTGCATTTTACTCGCCATTCCACACGCTTTAAGATGCCGCCTAGCCCAGTACGCTGTCTGAAATAGGAGCGACGTAAATTGAACAAATGTGATAGAATCTCCCTGAATACTTATATTAACCTTAATGTAAAATGATCTAATCGGGACTCTGTTTCGCCTACCCTAGAAGTTTAATAGTGCATTTCACTCGTCATTTCATGCGCTTTCAGTTGCCGCTTAGCCCAATACGCTATCTGAAATAGGAACGACGTAAATTGAACAAATGTGATAGAATTTCCCTGAAATCTTATATTAAACAAAATATAAAATGATCTAATCGGGTCTCTGATTGCCCTATCATAGAAGATTAGTAGTGCATTTTACTCGCCACTCCACGCGCTTTAGGATGCCGCCTAGCCCAGTACGCTATCCGAAATAGGAGCGACGTAACTTGAACAAATGTGATAGAATTACGCTGCATTCTTATATTAACCGTAATATAAAATGATCTAACCGGGTATCTGTTTGCCTTATCCTAGAAGTTTAATAGTGCATTATACTAGCCATTTCATGCGCTTCGAGATGCCGCTTAGCTCAATACGCTATCTGAAATAGGAGCGACCTAAATTGAACGAATGTGATAGAATTTTGCTGAATTCTTAAGTTAACCATAATATAAAATGATCTAATCGGGTCTCTGTTTGCCCTACCCTAGAAGTTTAATAGTGCATTTTACTCTCCATTTCATGCGCTTTGAGATGCCGCTTAACCCAATACGCTATCTGAAATAGGAGCAACGAAAGTTGAACAAATGCGATAGAATTTCGCTGAATTATTTTATTAACCAGAATGTAAAATGATCTAATCGGGTCTCTGTTCGCCCTAGCCTAGAAGTTTAATACTTCATTTTATTCGCCATTACATGCGCTTTGTGATGCCGCGTAGCCCAATACGCTATCTGAAATAGGAGCGACGTAAATTGAACAAATGTGATAGAATTTCCCTGAATTCTTATATTAACCTTAATGTAAAATGATCTAATCGGGTCTCTGTTCGCCCTACCCTAGAAGTTTAATACTGCATTTCACTCGTCATTTCATGCGCTTTGAGTTGCCGCTTAGCCCAATACGCTATCTGAAATAGGAGCGACGTAAATTGAACAAATGTGATAGAATATCGCTGAATTCTTAAATTAACTATAATATAAAATGATCTAATCGGGTCACTGATTGCCCTACCCTAGAAGTTTAATAGTGCATTTTACTCACCATTTCATGCGCTTTGAGATGCCGCTGAGCCCAATACGCTATTTGAAATAGGAGCGACGTAAATTGAACAAATGTGATAGAATTTCACTGAATTCTTATATTAACCAAAATATAAAATGATCTAATCGGGTCTCTGTTTGCCCTACCCTAGTAGTTTAATTGTGCATTTTACTCGCCATTTCATGCGCTTTTCGATGCCGCTTATCCCAATACGCTATCTGAAATAGGAGCGACGTACGTTGAACAAATGTGATAGAATTTCGCTGAATTCTTTTAAGAACCATAATGTAAAATGATCTAATCGGGTCTCTGTTCGCCCTAGCCTAGAAGTTTAATAGCGCATTTTATTCGCCATTTCATGCGCCTTGAGATGCCGCTTAGCCCAATACGCTATCTGAAATAGGAGCGACGTAAATTGAACAAATGTGATAGAATTTCCCTGAAATCTTATATTAAACAAAATATAAAATGATCTAATCGGGTCTCTGATTGCCCTATCATAGAAGATTAGTAGTGCATTTTACTCGCCATTCCACGCGCTTTAAGATGCCGCCTAGCCCAGTCCGCTATCTGAAATAGGAGCGACGTAACTTGAACAAATGTGATAGAATTACGCTGCATTCTTATATTAACCGTAATATAAAATGATCTAATCGGGTCTCTGTTTGCCCTACCTTAGAACTTTAATAGTGCATTTTACTCGTCATTTCATGCGCTTTGAGATGCCGCTTAGCCTAATACGCTATCTGAAATTGGAGCGATATAAGTGGAACAAATGTGATAGAATTTCGCTGAATTCTTTTATTAACCATAATGTAAAATGAACTAATCGGATCTCTGTTCGCCGGAGCCTAGAACTTTAATAGTGCATTTTATTCGCCATTTCATACGCTTTGAGATGCCGCTTTGCCCAATACGCTATCTGAAATAGGAGCGACGTAAATTGAACAAATGTGATAGAATATCGCTGAATTCTTATATTAACCAAAGTATAAAATGATCTAGTCTGGTTTTTGATTGCCCAATCATAGAAGGTTGATAGTGCATTTTACTCGCCATTCCACACGCTTTAAGATGCCGCCTAGCCCAGTACGCTGTCTGAAATAGGAGCGACGTAAATTGAACAAATGTGATAGAATCTCCCTGAATACTTATATTAACCTTAATGTAAAATGATCTAATCGGGACTCTGTTTGGCCTACCCTAGAAGTTTAATAGTGCATTTCACTCGTCATTTCATGCGCTTTCAGTTGCCGCTTAGCCCAATACGCTATCTGAAATAGGAACGACGTAAATTGAACAAATGTGATAGAATTTCCCTGAAATCTTATATTAAACAAAATATAAAATGATCTAATCGGGTCTCTGATTGCCCTATCATAGAAGATTAGTAGTGCATTTTACTCGCCATTCCACGCGCTTTAAGATGCCGCCTAGCCCAGTCCGCTATCTGAAATAGGAGCGACGTAACTTGAACAAATGTGATAGAATTACGCTGCATTCTTATATTAACCGTAATATAAAATGATCTAATCGGGTCTCTGTTTGCCCTACCTTAGAACTTTAATAGTGCATTTTACTCGTCATTTCATGCGCTTTGAGATGCCGCTTAGCCTAATACGCTATCTGAAATTGGAGCGATATAAGTGGAACAAATGTGATAGAATTTCGCTGAATTCTTTTATTAACCATAATGTAAAATGAACTAATCGGATCTCTGTTCGCCCGAGCCTAGAACTTTAATAGTGCATTTTATTCGCCATTTCATACGCTTTGAGATGCCGCTTTGCCCAATACGCTATCTGAAATAGGAGCGACGTAAATTGAACAAATGTGATAGAATATCGCTGAATTCTTAAATTAACTATAATATAAAATGATCTAATCGGGTCACTGATTGCCCTACCCTAGAAGTTTAATAGTGCATTTTACTCACCATTTCATGCGCGTTGAGATGCCGCTTAGCCCAATACGCTATCGGAAATATGAGCGACGTAAATTGAACAAATGTGATAGAATTTCGCTGAATTCTTATATTAACAAAAATATAAAATGATCTAATGGGGTCTCTGTTTGCATTACCCTAGAAGTTTAGTATTGCATTTTACTCGCCATTTCATGCGCTTTGAGATGCCGCTTAGCCCAATACGCTATCTGAAATATGAGCGACACGAATTGAACAAATGTGATAGAATTTCCCTGAAATCTTGTATTAAACAAAATATAAAATGATCTAATCGTGTCTCTGATTGCCCTATCATACAAGTTTAATAGTGCATTTTACTCGCCACTCCACGCGCTTTAGGATGCCGCCTAGCCCAGTACGCTATCCGAAATAGGAGCGACGTAACTTGAACAAATGTGATAGAATTACGCTGCATTCTTATATTAACCGTAATATAAAATGATCTAACCGGGTATCTGTTTGCCTTATCCTAGAAGTTTAATAGTGCATTATACTAGCCATTTCATGCGCTTCGAGATGCCGCTTAGCTCAATACGCTATCTGAAATAGGAGCGACCTAAATTGAACGAATGTGATAGAATTTTGCTGAATTCTTAAGTTAACCATAATATAAAATGATCTAATCGGGTCTCTGTTTGCCCTACCCTAGAAGTTTAATAGTGCATTTTACTCTCCATTTCATGCGCTTTGAGATGCCGCTTAACCCAATACGCTATCTGAAATAGGAGCAACGAAAGTTGAACAAATGCGATAGAATTTCGCTGAATTATTTTATTAACCAGAATGTAAAATGATCTAATCGGGTCTCTGTTCGCCCTAGCCTAGAAGTTTAATACTTCATTTTATTCGCCATTACATGCGCTTTGTGATGCCGCGTAGCCCAATACGCTATCTGAAATAAGAGCGACGTAAATTGAACAAATGTGATAGAATTTCCCTGAATTCTTATATTAACCTTAATGTAAAATGATCTAATCGGGTCTCTGTTCGCCCTACCCTAGAAGTTTAATACTGCATTTCACTCGTCATTTCATGCGCTTTGAGTTGCCGCTTAGCCGAATACGCTATCTGGAATAGGAGCGACGTAAATTGAACAAATGTGATACTATTTCCCTGAAATCTTATATTAAACAAAATATAAAATGATCTAATCGGGTCTCTGATTGCACTATCATAGAAGTTTAGTAGTGCATTTTACTCGCCATTCCACGCGCTTTATGTTGCCGCCTAGCCCAGTACGCTATCTGAAATAGGAGCGACGTACGTTGAACAAATGTGATAGAATTACGCCGAATTTTTATATTAACCGTAATATAAAATGAACGAATCGGGCCTCTGTTTGCCTTATCCCAGAAGTTTAATAGTGCATTTTACTCGCCATTTCATGCGCATTGAGATGCCGCTTAGCCCAATACGCTATCTGAAATATCAGCGACGTAAATTGAACAAATGTGATAGAATTTTTCTGAATTCTTAAATAAACCATAATATGAAATGATCTAATCGGGTCTCTGTTTGCCCTACCCTAGAAGTTTAACAGTGCATATTAGTCGCCATTTCATGCGCTTTGAGATCCGGCTTAGCCCAATACGCTAACTGAAATAGGAGCGACGTAAATAGAACAAATGTGATAGGATTTCCCTGAAATCTTATATTAAACAAAATATAAAATGATCTAATCGGGTCTCTGACTGCGCTATCATAGAAGTTTAACAGTGCATTTTACTCGCCATTCCACGCGCTTTAAGATGCCGCCTAGCCCAGTACGCTGTCTGAAATAGGAGCGACGTAAATTGAACAAATGTGATAGAATCTCCCTGAATACTTATATTAACCTTAATGTAAAATGATCTAATCGGGACTCTGTTCGCCCTACCCTAGAAGTTTAATAGTGCATTTCACTCGTCATTTCATGCGCTTTGAGATGCCGCTTAGCCCAATACGCTATCTGAAATATGAGCGACGTAAATTGAACAAATGTGATAGAATTTCCCTGAAATCTTATATTAAACAAAATATAAAATGATCTAATCTGGTCTGTGAATGCCCTATCATATAAGCTTAATAGTGCATTTTACTCGCCATTCCACGCGCTTTCAGATGCCGGCCAGCCCAGTACGCTATCTGAAATAGGAGCGACGTAATTTGAAGAAATGTGATAGAATTACGCTGAATTCTTATATTAACCGTAATATAAAATGATCTAATCGGGTCTCCGTTTGCCCTACCCTAGAAGTTTAATTGTCCATTTTATTCGCCATTTCATGCGCTTTGAGGTGCCGGTTAGCCCAATACGCTAACTGAAATAGGAGCGACGTAAATAGAACAAATGTGATAGGATTTCCCTGAAATCTTATATTAAACAAAATATAAAATGATCTAATCGGGTCTCTGACTGCGCTATCATAGAAGTTTAACAGTGCATTTTACTCGCCATTCCACGCGCTTTAAGATGCCGCCTAGCCCAGTACGCTGTCTGAAATAGGAGCGACGTAAATTGAACAAATGTGATAGAATCTCCCTGAATACTTATATTAACCTTAATGTAAAATGATCTAATCGGGACTCTGTTCGCCCTACCCTAGAAGTTTAATAGTGCATTTCACTCGTCATTTCATGCGCTTTGAGATGCCGCTTAGCCCAATACGCTATCTGAAATATGAGCGACGTAAATTGAACAAATGTGATAGAATTTCCCTGAAATCTTATATTAAACAAAATATAAAATGATCTAATCTGGTCTGTGAATGCCCTATCATATAAGCTTAATAGTGCATTTTACTCGCCATTCCACGCGGATTAAGATGCCGGCCAGCCCAGTACGCTATCTGAAATAGGAGCGACGTAATTTGAAGAAATGTGATAGAATTACGCTGAATTCTTATATTAACCGTAATATAAAATGAACTAATCGGGTCTCCGTTTGCCTTATCCTAGAAGTTTAATAGCGCATTTTACGCGCCATTTCATGCGCTTTGAGATGCCGCTTAGCCCAATACGCTATCTCAAATAGGAGCGACGTAAATTGAACAAATGTGATAGAATTTCCCTGAAATCTTATATTAAACAAAATATAAAATGATCTAATCGCGTCTCTGATTGCCCTATCATACAAGTTTAATAGTGCATTATACTCGCCATTTCATGCGCTTCGAGATGCCGCTTAGCTCAATACGCTATCTGAAATAGGAGCGACGAAAGTTGAACAAATGTGATAGAATTTCGTTGAATTATTTTATTAACCAGAATGTAAAATGATCTAATCTGGTCTCTGTTGGCCTACCATAGAAGTCTTACAGTGCATTTCACTCGCCATTTCATGCGCTTTGAGATGCCGCTTAGCCCAATACGCTATCTGAAATAGGAGCGACCTGAATTGAACGAATGTGATAGAATTTTGCTGAATTCTTAAATTAACCATAATATAAAATGATCTAATCGGGTCTCTGCTTGCCCTACCCTAGAAGTTTAATAGTGCATTTTACTCGTCATTTCATGCGCTTTGAGATGCCGCTTTGCCCAATACGCTATCTGAAATAGGAGCGACGTAAATTGAACGAATGTGATAGAATTTCGCTCAATTCATAAATTAACCATAATATAAACTGATCTAATCGGGTCTCTGTTTGCCCTACCCTAGAAGTTTAATAGTGCATTTTACTTGCCATTTCATGCGCTTTGAGATGCCGCTTAGCCCAATACGCTATCTGAAATATGAGCGACGTAAATTGAACAAATGTGATAGAATTTCGCTGAATTCTTATATTAACCATAATATAAAATGATCTAATCGGGTATCTGTTTGCCTTATCCTAGAAGTTTAATAGTGCATTATACTCGCCATTTCATGCGCTTCGAGATGCCGCTTAACCCAACACGCTATCTGCAATAGGAGCGACGTAAATTGAACGAATGTGATAGAATTTCGCTCAATTCATAAATTAACCATAATATAAACTGATCTAATCGGGTCTCTGTTTGCCCTACCCTAGAAGTTTAATAGTGCATTTTACTCGCCATTTCATGCGCTTTGAGATGCCGCTTAGCCCAATACGCTATCTGAAATATCAGCGACACGAATTGAACAAATGTGATAGAATTTCCCTGAAATCTTGTATTAAACAAAATATACAATGATCTGATCGCGTCTCTGATTGCCCTATCATACAAGTTTAATAGTGCATTTTACTCGCCACTCCACGCGCTTTAGGATGCCGCCTAGCCCAGTACGCTATCCGAAATAGGAGCGACGTAAATTGAACAAATGTGATAGAATTTTGCTGAATTCTTAAATTAACCATAATATAAAATGATCTAATCGGGTCTCTGTTTGCCCTACCCTAGAAGTTTAATAGTGCATTTTACTCGCCATTTCATGCGCTTTGAGATGCCGCTTAGCCCAATACGCTATCTGAAATATCAGCGACACGAATTGAACAAATGTGATAGAATTTCCCTGAAATCTTGTATTAAACAAAATATGAAATGATCTAATCGCGTCTCTGATTGCCCTATCATACAAGTTTAATAGTGCATTTTACTCGCCACTCCACGCGCTTTAGGATGCCGCCTAGCCCAGTACGCTATCCGAAATAGGAGCGACGTAAATTGAACAAATGTGATAGAATTTTGCTGAATCCTTAAATTAACCATAATATAAAATGATCTAGTCGGGTCTCTGTTTGCCCTACCCTAGAAGTTTAATAGTGCATTTTACTCGCCATTTCATGCGCTTTGAGATGCCGCGTAACCCAATACGCTATCTGAAATAGGAGCAACGAAAGTTGAACAAATGTGATAGAATTTCGCTGAATTATTTTATTAACCAGAATGTAAAATGATCTAATCGGGTCTCTGTTCGCCCTAGCCTAGAAGTTTAATAGTGCATTTTATTCGCCATTTCATGCGCTTTGTGATGCCGCGTAGCCCAATACGCTATCTGAAATAGGAGCGACGTAAATTGAACAAATGTGATAGAATTTCCCTGAATTCTTATATTACCCTTGATGTAAAATGATCTAATCGGGTCTCTGTTCGCCCTACCCTAGAAGTTTAATAGTGCATTTTACTCGCCAATCCACGCGCTTTCAGATGCCGGCCAGCCCAGTACGCTATCTGAAATAGGAGCGACGTAATTTGAAGAAATGAGATAGAATTACGCTGAATTCTTATATTAACCGTAATATAAAATGATCTAATCGGGTCTCTGTTTGCCCTACCCTAGAAGTTTAATAGTCCATTTTATTCGCCATTTCATGCGCTTTGAGATGCCGGTTAGCCCAATCCGCTAACTGAAATAGGAGCGACGTAAATTGAACAAATGTGATAGAATTTCCCTGAAATTTTATATTAAACAAAATATAAAATGATCTAATCGGGTCTCCGTTTGCCTTATCCCAAAAGTTTAATAGCGCATTTTACTCGCCATTTCATGCGCTTTGAGATGCCGCTTAGCCCAATACGCTATCTGAAATTGGAGCGACGTAAATTGAACAAATGTGATAGAATTTCGCTGAATTCTTAAATTAACCATAATATAAAATGATCTAATCGGGTCTCTGTTTGCTCTACCCTAGAAGTTTAATAGTGCATTTCACTCGTCATTTCATGCGCTTTAAGATGCCGCCTAGCCCAGTACGCTATCTGAAATAGGAGCGACGTAAATTTTACAAATGTGATAGAATTTCGTTGAATTCTTATATTAACCAAAACATAAAATGATCTAATCGGGTCTCTGATTGCCCTATCATAGAAGGTTAATAGTGCATTTCACTAGCCATTCCACGCGCTTTAAGATGCCGCCTAGCCCAGTACGCTGTCTGAAATAGGAGCGACGTAAATTGAAGAAATGTGATAGAATCTCGCTGAATACTTATATTAACCTTAATGTAAAATGATCTAATCGGGTCTCTGTTCGCCCTACCCTAGAAGTTTAATAGTGCATTTTACTCGCCATTTCATGCGCTTTGAGATGCCGCTTATCCCAATACGCTATCTGAAATAGGAGCGACGTAAATTGAACAAATGTGATAGAATTTCGCTGAATTCTTAAATTAACCATAATATCAAATGATCTAATCGGGTCTCTGTTTGCCCTACCCTAGAAGTTTAATAGTGCATTTCACTCGCCATTTCATGCGCTTTGAGACGCCGCTTCGCCCAATAAGCTATTTGAAATAGGAGCGACGTAAATCGAACAAATATGATAGAATTTCGCTGAATTCTTAAAGTAACCTTAATATAAAATGATCTAATCGGGTCTCTGGTTTCCCTACCATAGAAGTTTAATAGTGCATTTTACTCGCCATTCCACGCGCCATAAGATGCCGCCTAGCCCAGTACGCTGTCTGAAATAGGAGCGACGCAAATTGAACAAATGTGATAGAATCTCGCTGAATACTTATATTAACCTTAATGTAAAATGATCTAATCGGGTCTCTGTTCGCCCTACCCTAGAAGTTTAATAGTGCATTTCACTCGTCATTTCATGCGCTTTGAGATGCCGCCTAGCCCAATACGCTATCTGAAATAGGAGCGACGTAAATTGAACAAATGTGATAGAATTTCGCTGAACTCTTATATTAACCAAAGTATAAAATGGTCTAATCTGGTCTCTGATTGCCCCATCATAGAAGGTTAATAGTGCATTTTACTCGCCATTCCACGCGCTTTAAGATGCCGCCTAGCCCAATACGCTATCTGAAATAGAAGCGACGTAAATTGAACAAGTGTGATAGAATCTCGCTGAATACTTATATTAACCTTAATGTAAAATGATGTAATCGGGTCTCTGTTCGCCCTACCCTAGAAGTTTAATAGTGCATTTCACTCGTCATTTCATGCGCTTTGAGATGACGCTTAACTCAATACGCTATCTGAAATAGGAGCGACGTAAGTTGAACAAATGTGACAGAATTACGCTGCATTCTTATATTCACCTTAATGTAAAATGATCTCTTCGGGTCTCTGTTCGCCCTACCCAAGAAGTATAATAGTGCATTTCACTCGTCATTCCATGCGCTTTGAGATGCCGCCTAGCCCAATACGCTATCTGAAATAGGAGCGACGTAAATTGAACAAATGTGATAGAATTTCGCTGAATTCTTATATTAACCAAAGTATAAAATGATCTAGTCTGGTCTCTGATTGCCCTATCATAGAAGTTTAATAGTGCATTTTACTCGCCATTCCACGCGCTTTAAGATGCCGCATGGCCCAGCACGCTATCTGAAACAGGAGCGACGTAAATTGAGCAAATGTGATAGAATTTTGCTGAATTCTTAAATTAACCGTAATATAAAATGATCTAATCGGGTCTCTGTTTGCCTCATCCTAGAAGTATAATAGTGCATTATACTCGCCATTTCATGCGCTTTTAGATGCCGCTTAGCCCAGGACGCTATCTGAAATAGGAACGACGTAAATTGAACAAATGTGATAGAATTTTGCTGAATTCTTAAATTAACCATAATATAAAATGATCTAATCGGGTCTCTGTTTGCCCTACCGTAGAAGTTTAATAGTGCATTTTACTCGCCATTGCATGTGCTTTGAGATGCCGCTAAGCCCAATAAGCTATCTGTAATAGGAGCGATATAAGTTGAACAAATGTGATAGAATTTCGCTGAATTCTTTTATTAACCATAATGTAAAATGATCTAATCGGGTCTCTGTTTGCCTTATCCTAGAAGCTTAATAGCGCATTTCACTCGTCATTTCATGCGCTTTGAGATGCCGCTAAGCCCAATAAGCTATCTGTAATAGAAGCGACGTAAATTGATCAAATGTGATAGAATTTCGTTGAATTCTTATATTAACCTTAATGTCAAATGATCTAATCGGGCCTCTGTTTTCCTTATCCCAGAAGTTTAATTGTGCATTATACTCGTCATTTCATGCGGATTGAGATGCCGCTAAGCCCAATAAGCTATCTGAAATAGGAGCGACGTAAATTGAACAAATGTGATAGAATTTCCGTGAATTCTTATATTAACCTTAATATAAAATGATCTAATCGGGTCTCTGTTTGCCCTACCGTAGAAGTTTAATAGTGCATTTTACTCGCCATTGCATGTGCTTTGAGATGCCGCATAGCCCAATACGCTATCTGAAATAGGAGCGACGTAAATTGAACAAATGTGATAGAATTTCCGTGAATTCTTATATTAACCTTAATGTAAAATGATCTAATCGGGTCTCTGTTCGCCCTACCATAGAAGTCTAATTGTGCATTTCACTCGCCATTTCATGCGCTTTGAGATGCCGCTTAGCCCAATACGCTCTATGAAATAGGAGCGACGTAAGTTGAACAAATGTGATAGAATTTCGCTCAATTCTTAAATTAACCATAACATAAAATGATCTAATCGGGTCTCTGTTTGCCCTACCCTAGAAGTTTAATAGTGCATTTTACTCGCCATTTCTTGCGCTTTGAGATGACGCTTAACCCAATATGCTATGTGAAATAGGAGCGACGTAAGTTGAACAAATGTGACAGAATTACGCTGCATTCTTATATTCACCTTAATGTAAAATGATCTAATCGGGTCTCTGTTCGCCCTAGCCTAGAAGTTTAATAGTGCATTTCACTCGTCATTTCATGCGCTTTGAGATGCCGCTGAGCCCAATAAGCTATCTGTAATAGGAGCGACGTAAATTGAGCAAATGTGATAGAATTTCGCTGAATTCTTAAATTAACCATAATATAAAATGACCTAATCGGGTCTCTGTTTGCCCTACCCTAGAAGTTTAATAGTGCATTTCAGACGTCATTTCATGCGCTTTGAGATGCCGCTAAGCCCAATAAGCTATCTGTAGTAGAAGCGACGTAAATTGAACAAATGTGATAGAATTTCGTTGAATTCTTATATTAACCAAAATATAAAATGATCTAATCGGGTCTCTGATTGCCCTATCATAGAAGTTTAATAGTGCATTTTACTCGCCATTTCATGCGCCTTCAGATGCCGCTTAGCCCAATAAGCTATCTGAAATAGGAGCGACGTAAGTTGAACAAATGTGATAGAATTTTGCTGAATTCTTAAATTAACCATAATATAAAATGATCTAATCGGGTCTCTGTTTGCCCTACCCTAGAAGTTTAATAGTGCATTTCACTCGTCACTTTCTGCGCTTTGAGATGCCGCTAAGCCCAATAAGCTATCGGAAATAGGAGCGACGTAAATTGAACAAATGTGATAGAATTTCGCAGAATTCTTATGTTAACCAAAATATAAAATGATCTGATCTGGTCTCTGTTCGCCATAGCCTAGAAGTTTAATAGTGCATTTTGTTCGCCATTTCATGCGCTTTGTGATGCCGCTTAGCCCAATACGCTATCTGAAATAGGAGCGACGTAAATTGAACAAATGTGATAAAATTTCGCAGAATCCCTATGTTAACCAAAGTATAAAATGATCTAATCTGGTCTCTGTTCGCCCTAGTCTAGGAGTTGAATAGTGCATTTTGTTCGCCATTTCATGCGCTTTGAGATGCCGCTTAGCCCAATAAGCTATCTGAAATAGGAGCGACGTAAATTGAACAAATGTGATAAAATTTCGCAGAATCCTTATGTTAACCAAAGTATAAAATGATCTAATCTGGTCTCTGTTCGCCCTAGCCTAGAAGTTGAATAGTGCATTTTGTTCGCCATTTCATGCGCTTTGTGATGCCGCTTAGCCCAATACGCTATCTGAAATAGGAGCGACGTAAATTGAACAAATGTGATAGAATTTCCCTGAAATTTTATATTAAACAAAATATAAAATGATCTAATCGGGTCTCTGATTGCTCTATCATAGAAGTTTAGTAGTGCATTTAACTCGCCCTTCCACGGGCTTTAAGATGCCTCCTAGCCCAGTACGCTATCTGAAATAGGAGCGACGTAAGATGAACAAATGTGATAGAATTACGCTGAATTCTTATATTAACCGTAATATAAAATGATCTAATCGGGTCTCCGTTTGCCTTATCCTAAAAGTTTAATAGCGCATTTTACTCGCCATTTCATGCGCTTTGAGAGGCCGCTTAGCCCAATACGCTGTCTGGAATAGGAGCGACGTAAATTGAACAAATGTGATAGAATTCCCGTGAATACTTATATTAACCTTAATGTAAAATGATGCAATCGGGTCTCTGTTCGCCCTACCATAGAAGTCTAATAGTGCGTTTCACTCGCCATTTCATGCGCTTTGAGATGCCGCTTAGCCCAATACGCTATCTGAAATAGGAGCGACGTAAGTTGAACAAATGTGATAGAATTACGCTGAATTCTTTTATTAACCATAATGTAAAATGATCTGATCGGGTCTCTGTTCGCCCTAGCCTAGAAGTTTAATAGTGCATTTTATTCGCCACTTCATGCGCTTTGAGATGCCGCTTAGCCGAATACGCTATCTGAAATAGGAGCGACGCAAATTAAACAAATGTGATACTATTTCCCTGAAATCTTATATTAAACAAAATATAAAATGATCTAATCGGGTCTCTGATTGCCCTATCATAGAAGTTTAGTAATGCATTTTACTCGCCATTCCACGCGCTTTAAGATGCCGCCTAGCCCAGTACGCTATCTGAAATAGGAGCGACGTAAGTTGAACAAATGAGATAGAATTTTGTTGAATTCTTAAATTAACCATAATATAAAATGATCTAATCGGGTCTCTGTTTGCCCTACCCTAGAAGTTTAATAGTGCATTTTAGTCGCCATTTCATGCGCTTTGAGATCCCGCTTAGCCCAATACGCTATCTGAAATAGGAGCGACGTAAATTGAACAAATGTGATAGAATTTCCCTGAAATCTTATATTAATCAAAATATAAAATGATCTAATCGGGTCTCTGATTGCCCTATCATAGAAGATTAGTAGTGCATTTTACTCGCCATTCCACGCGCTTTAAGATGCCGCCTAGCCCAGTACGCTATCTGAAATAGGAGCGACGTAACTTGAACAAATGTGATAGAATTACGCTGAATTCTTATATTAACCGTAATATAAAATGGTCTAATCGGGTCTCTGTTTGCCTTATCCTAGAAGTTTGATAGCGCATTTTACTTGCCATTTCATGCGCTTTGAGATGCCGCTTAGCCCAATACGCTGTCTGGAATAGGAGCGACGTAAATTGAACAAATGTGATAGAATTCCTGTGAATTCTTATATTAACCTTAATGTAAAATGATGCAATCGGGTCTCTGTTCGCCCTACCATAGAAGTCTAATAGTGCGTTTCACTCGCCATTTCATGCGCTTTGAGATGCCGCTTAGCCCAATACGCTATCTGAAATAGGAGCGACGTAAATTGAACAAATGTGATAGAATTTCGCAGAATTCTTATATTAACCAAAATATAAAATGATCTAATCGAGTCTCTGTTCGCCCGACCCTAGAAGTTTTATAGTGCATTTTAGTCGCCATTTCATGCGCTTTGAGATCCCGCTTAGCCCAATACGCTATCTGAAATAGGACCGACGTAAGTTGAACAAATGTGATAGAATTACGCTGAATTCTTTTATTAACCATAATGTAAAATGATCTGCTCGGGTCTCTGTTCGCCCTAGCCTAGAAGTTTAATAGTGCATTTTATTCGCCATTTCACGCGCTTTAAGATGCCGCTTAGCCCAATACGCTATCTGAAATTGGAGCGACGTAAATTGAACAAATGTGATAGAATTTCGCTGAATTCTTAAATTAACCATAATATAAAATGATCTAATCGGGTCTCTGTTTGCTCCACCCTAGAAGTTTAATAGTGCATTTCACTCGTCATTTCATGCGCTTTAAGATGCCGCCTAGCCCAGTACGCTATCTGAAATAGGAGCGACGTAAATTTTACAAATGTGACAGAATTTCGTTGAATTCTTATATTAACCAAAACATAAAATGATCTAATCGGGTCTCTGATTGCCCTATCATAGAAGTTTAATAGTGCATTTCACTCGCCATTCCACGCGCTTTAAGATACCGCCTAGCCCAGTACGCTATCTGAAATAGGAGCGACGTAACTTGAACAAATGTGATAGAATCACGCTGCATTCTTATATTAACCGTAATATAAAATGATCTAATCGGGTCTCTGTTTGCCTTATCCTAGAAGCTTAATAGTGCATTTCACTCGTCATTTCATGCGCTTTGAGATGCCGCTAAGCCCAATAAGCTATCTGTAATAGAAGCGACGTAAATTGATCAAATGTGATAGAATTTCGTTGAATTCTTATATTAACCTTAATGTCAAATGATCTAATCGGGTCTCTGTTTTCCTTATCCTAGAAGTTTAATAGTGCATTATACTCGTCATTTCATGCGGATTGAGATGCCGCTAAGCCCAATAAGCTATCTGAAATAGGAGCGACGTAAATTGAACAAATGTGATAGAATTTCGCAGAATTCTTATATTAACCAAAATATAAAATGATCTAATCGAGTCTGTGTTCGCCCGACCCTAGAAGTTTTATAGTGCATTTTAGTCGCCATTTCATGCGCTTTGAGATCCCGCTTAGCCCAATACGCTATCTGAAATAGGAGCGACGTAAATTGAACAAATGTGATAGAATTTCCCTGAAATCTTATATTAATCAAAATATAAAATGATCTAATCGGGTCTCTGATTGCCCTATCATAGAAGATTAGTAGTGCATTTTACTCGCCATTCCACGCGCTTTATGATGCCGCCTAGCCCAGTACGCTATCTGAAATAGGAGCGACGTAACTTGAACAAATGTGATAGAATTACGCTGAATTCTTATATTAACCGTAATATAAAATGATCTAATCGGGTCTCTGTTTGCCTTATCCTAGAAGTTTGATAGCGCATTTTACTTGCCATTTCATGCGCTTTGAGATGCCGCTTAGCCCAATACGCTGTCTGGAATAGGAGCGACGTAAATTGAACAAATGTGATAGAATTCCTGTGAATTCTTATATTAACCTTAATGTAAAATGATGCAATCGGGTCTCTGTTCGCCCTACCATAGAAGTCTAATAGTGCGTTTCACTCGCCATTTCATGCGCTTTGAGATGCCGCTTAGCCCAATACGCTATCTGAAATAGGAGCGACGTAAGTTGAACAAATGTGATAGAATTACGCTGAATTCTTTTATTAACCATAATGTAAAATGATCTGCTCGGGTCTCTGTTCGCCCTAGCCTAGAAGTTTAATAGTGCATTTTATTCGCCATTTCACGCGCTTTGAGATGCCGCATAGCCCAATATGCTATCTGAAATTGGAGTGACGTAAATTGAACAAATGTGATAGAATTTCGCTGAATTCTTAAATTAACCATAATATAAAATGATCTAATCGGGTCTCTGTTTGCCCTACCCTAGAAGTTTAATAGTGCATTTTACTCGCCATTGCATGTGCTTTGAGATGCCGCATAGCCCAATACGCTATCTGAAATAGGAGCGACGTAAATTGAACAAATGTGATAGAATTTCCGTGAATTCTTATATTAACCTTAATGTAAAATGATCTAATCGGGTCTCTGTTCGCCCTACCATAGAAGTCTAATGGTGCATTTCACTCGCCATTTCATGCGCTTTGAGATCCCGCTTAGCCCAATACGCCATCTGAAGTAGGAGCGACGTAAATTGAACAAATGTGATAGAATTACGCTGAATTCTTATATTAACCGTAATATAAAATTATCTAATCGGGTCTCTGTTTGCCTTATCCTAGAAGTTTAGTAGCGCATTTTACTCGCCATCTCATGCGCTGTGAGATGCCGCTTAGCCCAATACGCTATCTGGAATAGGAGCGACGTAAATTGAGCAAATGTGATAGAATTTCACTGAATTCTTAAATTAACCATAATATAAAATGATCTAATCGGGTCTCTGATTGCCCTATCATAGAATTTTTATAGTGCATTTTACTCGCCATTCCACGCGCTTTAAGATGCCGCCTAGCCCAGTACGCTATCTGAAATAGGAACGACGTAAATTTAACAAATGTGATAGAATTTCACTGAATTCTTAAATTAACCATAATATAAAATGATCTAATCGGGTCTCTGTTTGCCCTACCGTAGAAGTTTAATAGTGCATTTTACTCGCCATTGCATGTGCTTTGAGATGCCGCTATGCCCAATAAGCTATCTGTAATAGGAGCGACGTAAATTTTACAAATGTGATAGAATTTCGTTGAATTCTTATATTAACCAAAATATAAAATGATCTAATCGGGTCTCTGATTGCCCTATCATAGAAGTTTAATAGTGCATTTTACTCGCCATTCCACGTGCTTTAAGATGCCGCCTAGCCCAGTACGCTATCTGAAACAGGAGCGACGTAACTTGAACAAATGTGATAGAATCACGCTGCATTCTTATATTAACCGTAATATAAAATGATCTAATCGGGTCTCTGTTTGCCTTATCCTAGAAGTATAATAGTGCATTATACTCGCCATTTCATGCGCTTTTAGATGCCGCTTAGCCCAGGACGCTATCTGAAATAGGAACGACGTAAATTGAACAAATTTGAGAGAATTTTGCTGAATTCTTAAATTAACCATAATATAAAATGATCTAATCGGGTCCCTGTTTGCCCTACCCTAGAAGTTTGATAGTGCATTTCACTCGTCATTTCATGCGCTTTGAGATGCCGCTTAGCCCAATACGCTATCTGAAATAGGAGCGACGTAAATTGAACAAATGTGATAGAATTTCGCTGAATTCTTATATTAACCAAAGTATAAAATGATCTAATCTGGTCTCTGATTGCCCTATCATAGAAGGTTAATAGTGCATTTTACTCGCCATTCCACGCGCTTTAAGATGCCGCCTAGTCCAGTACGCTGTCTGAAATAGAAGCGACGTAAATTGAACAAGTGTGATAGAATCTCGCTGAATACTTATATTAACCTTAATGTAAAATGATCAAATCGGGTCTCTGTTCGCCCTACCCTAGAAGTTTAATAGTGCATTTCACTCGTCATTTCTTGCGCTTTGAGATGCCGCTTTGCCCAATACGCTATCTGAAATAGGAGCGACGTAAATTGAACGAATGTGATAGAATTTCGCTCAATCCTTAAATTAACCATAATATAAAATGATCTAATCGGGTCTCTGTTTGCCCTACCCTAGAAGTTTAATAGTGCATTTTGCTCGCCATTTCATGCGCTTTGAGATGCCGCTGAGACCAATACGCTATTTGAAATAGGAGCGACGTAAATTGAACAAATGTGATAGAATTTCACTGAATTCTTATATTAACCAAAATATAAAATGATCTAATCGGGTCTCTGTTCGCCCTACCATAGAAGTCTAATGGTGCATTTCACTCGCCATTTCATGCGCTTTGCGATGCCGCTTAGCCCAGTACGCTATCTGAAATAGGAGCGAAGTAAGTTGAACAAATGTGATAGAATTTCGCTGAATTCTTTTATTAACCATAATGTAAAATGATCTGCTCGGGTCTCTGTTCGCCCTAGCCTAGAAGTTTAATAGTGCATTTCACTCGTCATTTCATGCGCTTTGAGGTGCCGCTGAGCCCAATAAGCTATTTGTAATAGGAGCGACGCAAATTGAACAAATGTGATAGAATTACGCTGAATTCTTATATTAACCGTAATATAAAATGATCTAATCGGGTCTCTGTTTGCCTCATCCTAGAAGTATAATAGTGCATTATACTCGCCATTTCATGCGGTTTTAGATGCCGCTTAGCCCAGGACGCTATCTGAAATAGGAGCGACGTAAATTGAACAAATGTGATAGAATTTCGCTGAATTCTTATATTAACCAAAGTATATAATGATCTAATCTCGTCTCTGATTGCCCTATCATAGAAGGTTAATAGTGCATTTTACTCGCCATTCCACGCGCTTTAAGATGCCGCCTAGCTCAGTACGCTGTCTGAAATAGAAGCGACGTAACTTGAACAAGTGTGATAGAATTTCGCTAAATTCTTTTATTAACCATAACGTAAAATGATCTGCTCGGGTCTCTGTTCGCCCTAGCCTAGAAGTTTAATAGTGCATTTCACTCGTCATTTCATGCGCTTTGAGATGCCGCTGAGCCCAATAAGCTATCTGTAATAGGAGCGACGTAAATTGAACAAATGTGATAGAATTTCGCTGAATTCTTAAATTAACCATAACATAAAATGATCTAATCGGGTCTCTGTTTGCCCTACCCTAGAAGTTTAATAGTGCATTTTGCTCGCCATTTCATGCGCTTTGAGATGCCGCTGAGCCCAATACGCTATTTGAAATAGGAGCGACGTAAATTGAACAAATGTGATAGAATTTCACTGAATTCTTATATTAACCAAAATATAAAATGATCTAATCGGGTCTCTGTTTGCCCTACCCTAGTAGTTTAATTGTGCATTTTACTCGCCATTTCATGCGCTTTTCGATGCCGCTTATCCCAATACGCTATCTGAAATAGGAGCGACGTACGTTGAACAAATGTGATAGAATTTCGCTGAATTCTTTTAAGAACCATAATGTAAAATGATCTAATCGGGTCTCTGTTCGCCATAGCCTAGAAGTTTAATAGCGCATTTTATTCGCCATTTCATGCGCCTTGAGATGCCGCTTAGCCCAATACGCTATCTGAAATAGGAGCGACGTAAATTGAACAAATGTGATAGAATTTCCCTGAAATCTTATATTAAACAAAATATACAATGATCTAATCGGGTCTCTGATTGCCCTATCATAGAAGTTTAGCAGTGCATTTTACTCGCCATTCCACGCGCTTTAAGATGCCGCCTAGCCCAGTACGCTATCTAAATTAGGAGCGACGTAAGTTGAACAAATGTGATAGAATTTCGCTGAATTCTTAAATTAACTATAATATAAAATGATCTAATCGGGTCACTGATGGCCCTACCCTAGAAGTTTAATAGTGCATTTTACTCGCCATTCCATGCGCTTTGAGATGCCGCTTAGCCCAATACGCTATCTGAAATATGAGCGACGAAAGTTGAACAAATGTGATAGAATTTCGCTGAATTATTTTATTAACCATAACATAAAATGATCTAATCGGGTCTCTGTTTGCCCTACCCTAGAAGTTTAATAGTGCATTTTACTCGCCATTTCTTGCGCTTTGAGATGGCGCTTAACCCAATACGCTAAGTGAAATAGGAGCGACGTAAGTTGAACAAATGTGACAGAATTACGCTGCATTCTTATATTCACCTTAATGTAAAAGGATCTAATCGGGCCTCTGTTCGCCCCAGCCTAGAAGTTTAATAGTGCATTTCACTCGTCATTTCATGCGCTTTGAGATGCCGCTGAGCCCAATAAGCTATCTGTAATAGGAGCGACGTAAATTGAACAAATGTGATAGAATTTCGCTGAATTCTTAAATTAACCATAATATAAAATGACCTAATCGGGTCTCTGTTTGCCCTACCCTAGAAGTTTAATAGTTCATTTCAGACGTCATTTCATGCGCTTTGAGATGCCGCTAAGCCCAATAAGCTATCTGTAATAGAAGCGACGTAAATTGAACAAATGTGATAGAATTTCGTTGAATTCTTATATTAACCAAAATATAAAATGATCTAATCGGGTCTCTGATTGCCCTATCATAGAAGTTTAATAGTGCATTTTACTCGCCATTTCATGCGCCTTCAGATGCCGCTTAGCCCAATAAGCTATCTGAAATAGGAGCGACGTAAATTGAACAAATGTGATAGAATTTCCCTGAATTCTTATATTACCCTTGATGTAAAATGATCTAATCGGGTCTCTGTTCGCCCTACCCTAGAAGTTTAATAGTGCATTTTACTCGCCAATCCACGCGCTTTAAGATGCCGGCCAGCCCAGTACGCTATCTGAAATAGGAGCGACGTAATTTGAAGAAATGAGATAGAATTACGCTGAATTCTTATATTAACCGTAATATAAAATGATCTAATCGGGTCTCTGTTTGCCCTACCCTAGAAGTTTAATAGTCCATTTTATTCGCCATTTCATGCGCTTTGAGATGCCGGTTAGCCCAATCCGCTAACTGAAATAGGAGCGACGTAAATTGAACAAATGTGATAGAATTTCCCTGAAATTTTATATTAAACAAAATATAAAATGATCTAATCGGGTCTCTGATTGCTCTATCATAGAAGTTTAGTAGTGCATTTTACTCGCCCTTCCACGCGCTTTAAGATGCCTCCTAGCCCAGTACGCTATCTGAAATAGGAGCGACGTAAGATGAACAAATGTGATAGAATTACGCTGAATTCTTATATTAACCGTAATATAAAATGATCTAATCGGGTCTCCGTTTGCCTTATCCTAAAAGTTTAATAGCATATTTTACTCGCCATTTCATGCGCTTTGAGATGCCGCTTAGCCCAATACGCTATCTGAAATTGGAGCGACGTAAATTGAACAAATGTGATAGAATTTCGCTGAATTCTTAAATTAACCATAATATAAAATGATCTAATCGGGTCTCTGTTTGCCCTACCCTAGAAGTTTAATAGTGCATTTCACTCGTCATTTCATGCGCTTTAAGATGCCGCCTAGCCCAGTACGCTGTCTGAAATAGGAGCGACGCAAATTGAACAAATGTGATAGAATCTCGCTGAATACTTATATTAACCTTAATGTAAAATGATCTAATCGGGTCTCTGTTCGCCCTACCCTAGAAGTTTAATAGTGCATTTCACTCGTCATTTCATGCGCTTTGAGATGCCGCCTAGCCCAATACGCTATCTGAAATAGGAGCGACGTAAATTGAACAAATGTGATAGAATTTCGCTGAACTCTTATATTAACCAAAGTATAAAATGGTCTAATCTGGTCTCTGATTGCCCCATCATAGAAGGTTAATAGTGCATTTTACTCGCCATTCCACGCGCTTTAAGATGCCGCCTAGCCCAGTACGCTGTCTGAAGTGGAAGCGACGTAAATTGAACAAGTGTGATAGAATCTCGCTGAATACTTATATTAACCTTAATGTAAAATGAACTAATCGGGTCTCTGTTCGCCCTACCCTAGAAGTTCAATAGTGCATTTCACTCGCCATTTCATGCGCTTTGAGATGGCGCTTAACCCAATACGCTATCTGAAATAGGAGCGACGTAAGTTGAACAAATGTGACAGAATTACGCTGCATTCTTATATTCACCTTAATGTAAAATGATCTCTTCGGGTCTCTGTTCTCCCTACCCTAGAAGTTTAATAGTGCATTTTACTCGCCATTCCACGCGCTTTAAGATGCCGCCTAGCCCAGTACGCTGTCTGAAATAGGAGCGACGTAAATTGAACAAATGTGATAGAATCTCGCTGAATACTTATATTAACCTTAATGTAAAATGATCTAATCGGGTCTCTGTTCGCCCTACCCTAGAAGTTTAATAGTGCATTTTACTCGCCATTTCATGCGCTTTGAGATGCCGCTTATCCCAATACGCTATCTGAAATAGGAGCGTCGTAAATTGAACAAATGTGATAGAATTTCACTGAATTCTTATATTAACCAAAATATAAAATGATATAATCGGGTCTCTGATTGCCCTAGGATAGAAGTTAAATAGTGCATTTTACTCGCCATTCCGAACGCTTTAAGATGCCGCATAGCCCAGTTCGCTATCGGCAATAGGAGCAACGTAAATTGAACAAATGTGATAGAATTTTGCTGAATTCTTAAATTAACCATAGTACAAAATGATCTAATCGGGTCTCTGTTTGCTCTACCCTAGAAGTTTAATTGTGCATTTTGCTCGCCATTTCATGCGCTTTGAGATGCCGCTTAGCTCAATACGCTATTTGAAATAGGAGCGACGTAAGTTGAACAAATGTGATAGAATTTCGCTGAATACTTAAATTAACCATAACATAAAATGATCTAATCGGGTCTCTGTTTGCCCTACCCTAGAAGTTTAATAGTGCATTTTGCTCGCCATTTCATGCGCTTTGAGATGCCGCTGAGCCCAATACGCTATTTGAAATAGGAGCGACGTAAATTGAACAAATGTGATAGAATTTCACTGAATTCTTATATTAACCAAAATATAAAATGATCTAATCGGGTCTCTGTTTGCCCTACCCTAGTAGTTTAATTGTGCATTTTACTCGCCATTTCATGCGCTTTTCGATGCCGCTTATCCCAATACGCTATCTGAAATAGGAGCGACGTAAATTGAACAAATGTGATAGAATTTCGCTGAATTCTTAAATTAACCATAATATAAAATGACCTAATCGGGTCTCTGTTTGCCCTACCCTAGAAGTTTAATAGAGCATTTCAGACGTCATTTCATGCGCTTTGAGATGCCGCTAAGCCCAATAAGCTATCTGTAGTAGAAGCGACGTAAATTGAACAAATGTGATAGAATTTCGTTGAATTCTTATATTAACCAAAATATAAAATGATCTAATCGGGTCTCTGATTGCCCTATCATAGAAGTTTAATAGTGCATTTTACTCGCCATTTCATGCGCCTTCAGATGCCGCTTAGCCCAATAAGCTATCTGAAATAGGAGCGACGTAAGTTGAACAAATGTGATAGAATTTCGCAGAATTCTTATGTTAACCAAAATATAAAATGATCTGATCTGGTCTCTGTTCGCCATAGCCTAGAAGTTTAATAGTGCATTTTGTTCGCCATTTCATGCGCTTTGTGATGCCGCTTAGCCCAATACGCTATCTGAAATAGGAGCGACGTAAATTGAACAAATGTGATAAAATTTCGCAGAATCCCTATGTTAACCAAAGTATAAAATGATCTAATCTGGTCTCTGTTCGCCCTAGCCTAGAAGTTGAATAGTGCATTTTGTTCGCCATTTCATGCGCTTTGTGATGCCGCATGGCCCAGCACGCTATCTGAAACAGGAGCGACGTAAATTGAACAAATGTGATAGAATTTTGCTGACATCTTAAATTAACCATAATATAAAATGATCTAATCGGGTGTCTGTTTGCCCTACCCTAGAAGTTTAATAGTGCATTTTACTCGTCACTTCATGCGCCATCAGATGCCGCTTAGCCCAATAAGCTATCTGAAATAGGAGGGACGTAAATTGAACAAATGTGATAAAATTTCGCAGAATACTTATGTTAACCAAAGTATAAAATGATCTAATCTGGTCTCTGTTCGCCCTAGCCTAGAAGTTGAATAGTGCATTTTGTTCGCCATTTCATGCGCTTTGTGATGCCGCTTAGCCCAATACGCTATCTGAAATAGGAGCGACGTAAATTGAACAAATGTGATAGAATTTCCCTGAAATTTTATATTAAACAAAATATAAAATGATCTAATCGGGTCTCTGATTGCTCTATCATAGAAGTTTAGTAGTGCATTTAACTCGCCCTTCCACGGGCTTTAAGATGCCTCCTAGCCCAGTACGCTATCTGAAATAGGAGCGACGTAAGATGAACAAATGTTATAGAATTACGCTGAATTCTTATATTAACCGTAATATAAAATGATCTAATCGGGTCTCCGTTTGCCTTATCCTAAAAGTTTAATAGCGCATTTTACTCGCCATTTCATGCGCTTTGAGAGGCCGCTTAGCCCAATACGCTGTCTGGAATAGGAGCGACGTAAATTGAACAAATGTGATAGAATTCCCGTGAATTCTTATATTAACCTTAATGTAAAATGATGCAATCGGGTCTCTGTTCGCCCTACCATAGAAGTCTAATAGTGCGTTTCACTCGCCATTTCATGCGCTTTGAGATGCCGCTTAGCACAATACACTATCTGAAATAGGAGCGACGTAAGTTGAACAAATGTGATAGAATTACGCTGAATTCTTTTATTAACCATAATGTAAAATGATCTGATCGGGTCTCTGTTCGCCCTAGCCTAGAAGTTTAATAGTGCATTTTATTCGCCACTTCATGCGCTTTGAGATGCCGCTTAGCCGAATACGCTATCTGAAATAGGAGCGACGCAAATTAAACAAATGTGATACTATTTCCCTGAAATCTTATATTAAACAAAATATAAAATGATCTAATCGGGTCTCTGATTGCCCTATCATAGAAGTTTAGTAATGCATTTTACTCGCCATTCCACGCGCTTTAAGATGCCGCCTAGCCCAGTACGCTATCTGAAATAGGAGCGACGTAAGTTGAACAAATGAGATAGAATTTTGTTGAATTCTTAAATTAACCATAATATAAAATGATCTAATCGGGTCTCTGTTTGCCCTACCCTAGAAGTTTAATAGTGCATTTTAGTCGCCATTTCATGCGCTTTGAGATCCCGCCTAGCCCAATACGCTATCTGAAATAGGAGCGACGTAAATTGAACAAATGTGATAGAATCTCGCTGAATACTTATATTAACCTTAATGTAAAATGATCTAATCGGGTCTCTGTTCGCCCTACCCTAGAAGTTTAATAGTGCATTTTACTCGCCATTTCATGCGCTTTGAGATGCCGCTTATCCCAATACGCTATCTGAAATAGGAGCGACGTAAATTGAACAAATGTGATAGAATTTCGCTGAATTCTTTTATTAACCATAATGTAAAATGATCTAATAGGATCTCTGTTCGCCCGAGCCTAGAACTTTAATAGTGCATTTTATTCGCCATTTCAAACGCTTTGAGATGCCGCTTTGCCCAATAAGCTATCTGAAATAGGAGCGACGTAAATTGAACAAATGTGATAGAATTTCACTGAATTCTTATATTAACAAAAATATAAAATGATCTAATCGGGTCTCTGATTGCCCTAGGATAGAAGTTAAATAGTGCATTTTACTCGCCATTCCGAACGCTTTAAGATGCCGCATAGCCCAGTTCGCTATCTGCAATAGGAGCAACGTAAATTGAACAAATGTGATAGAATTTTGCTGAATTCTTAAATTAACCATAGTACAAAATGATCTAATCGGGTCTCTGTTTGCCCTACCCTAGAAGTTTAATAGTGCATTTTGCTCGCCATTTCATGCGCTTTGAGATGCCGCTGAGCCCAATACGCTATTTGAAATAGGAGCGACGTAAATTGAACAAATGTGATAGAATTTCACTGAATTCTTATATTAACCAAAATATAAAATGATCTAATCGGGTCTCTGTTTGCCCTACCCTAGTAGTTTAATTGTGCATTTTACTCGCCATTTCATGCGCTTTTCGATGCCGCTTATCCCAATACGCTATCTGAAATAGGAGCGACGAACGTTGAACAAATGTGATAGAATTTCGCTGAATTCTTTTAAGAACCATAATGTAAAATGATGTAATCGGGTCTCTGTTCGCCCTAGCCTAGAAGTTTAATAGCGCATTTTATTCGCCATTTCATGCGCCTTGAGATGCCGCTTAGCCCAATACGCTATCTGAAATAGGAGCGACGTAAATTGAACAAATGTGATAGAATTTCCCTGAAATCTTATATTAAACAAAATATACAATGATCTAATCGGGTCTCTGATTGCCCTATCATAGAAGTTTAGCAGTGCATTTTACTCGCCATTCCACGCGCTTTAAGATGCCGCCTAGCCCAGTACGCTATCTAAATTAGGAGCGACGTAAGTTGAACAAATGTGATAGAATTTCGCTGAATTCTTAAATTAACTATAATATAAAATGATCTAATCGGGTCACTGATGGCCCTACCCTAGAAGTTTAATAGTGCATTTTACTCGCCATTCCATGCGCTTTGAGATGCCGCTTAGCCCAATACGCTATCTGAAATCTGAGCGAAGAAAGTTGAACAAATGTGATAGAATTTCGCTGAATTATTTTATTAACCAGAATGTAAAATGATCTAATCTGGTCTCTGTTCGCCCTAGCCTAGAAGTTTAATAGTGGATTTTACTCGGCATTCCACGCGCTTTAAGATGCCGCCTATCCCAGTACGCTATCTGAAATAGGAGCGACCTAAATTGAACGAATGTGATAGAATTTTGCTGAATTCTTAAATTAACCATAATATAAAATGATCTAATCGGGTCTCTGCTTGCCCCACCCGAGAAGTTTAATAGTGCATTTTAGTCGCCATTTCATGCGCTTTGAGATGCCGCTTCGCCCAATACGCTATCTGAAATAGGAGCGACGTAAATTAAACAAATGTGATAGAATTTCCCTGAAATCTTATATTAAACAAAATATAAAATGATCTAATCGGGTCTCTGATTGCCCTATCATAGAAGTTTAGCAGTGCATTTTACTCGCCATTCCACGCGCATTAAGATGCCGCCTAGCCCAGTACGCTATCTAAATTAGGAGCGACGTAAGTTGAACAAATGTGATAGAATTTCGCTCAATTCTTAAATTAACCATAACATAAAATGATCTAATCGGGTCTCTGTTTGCCCTACCCTAGAAGTTTAATAGTGCATTTTACTCGCCATTTCTTGCGCTTTGAGATGACGCTTAACCCAATACGCTATGTGAAATAGGAGCGACGTAAGTTGAACAAATGTGACAGAATTACGCTGCATTCTTATATTCACCTTAATGTAAAAGGATCTAATCGGGCCTCTGTTCGCCCCAGCCTAGAAGTTTAATAGTGCATTTCACTCGTCATTTCATGCGCTTTGAGATGCCGCGGAGCCCAATAAGCTATCTGTAATAGGAGCGACGTAAATTGAACAAATGTGATAGAATTTCGCTGAATTCTTAAATTAACCATAATATAAAATGACCTAATCGGGTCTCTGTTTGCCCTACCCTAGAAGTTTAATAGTTCATTTCAGACGTCATTTCATGCGCTTTGAGATGCCGCTAAGCCCAATAAGCTATCTGTAATAGAAGCGACGTAAATTGAACAAATGTGATAGAATTTCCCTGAAATCTTATATTAAACAAAATATACAATGATCTAATCGGGTCTCTGATTGCCCTATCATAGAAGTTTAGCAGTGCATTTTACTCGCCATTCCACGCGCTTTAAGATGCCGCCTAGCCCAGTACGCTATCTAAATTAGGAGCGACGTAAGTTGAACAAATGTGATAGAATTTCGCTGAATTCTTAAATTAACCATAACATAAAATGATCTAATCGGGTCTCTGTTTGCCCCACCCTAGAAGTTTAATAGTGCATTTCACTCGTCATTTCATGCGCTTTGAGATGCCGCTAAGCACAATAAGCTATCTGAAATACGAGCGACGTAAATTGAACAAATGTGATAGAATTTCGCTGAATTCTTATATTAACCAAAATATAAAATGATCTAATCGGGTCTCTGATTGCCCTATCATAGAAGATTAATAGTGCATTTTACTCGCCACTCCACGCGCTTTTGGGTGCCGCCTAGCCCAGTACGCTATCCGAAATAGGAGCGACGTACATTGAACAAATGTGATAGAATTTTGCTGAATTCTTAAATTAACCATAATATAAAATGATGTAATCGGGTCTCTGTTTGCCCTACCCTAGAAGTTTAATGGTGCATGTTACTCGCCATTTCATGCGCTTTGAGATGCCGCTTAGCCCAATACGCTATCTGAAATAGGAGCGACGAAAGTTGAACAAGGGTGATAGAATTTCGCTGAATTATTTTATTAACCAGAATGTGAAATGATCTAATCTGGTCTCTGTTCGCCCTAGCCTAGAAGTTTAATAGTGGATTTTACTCGGCATTCCACGCGCTTTAAGATGCCGCCTAGCCCACTACGATATCTGAAATAGGAGCGACCTAAATTGAACGAATGTGATAGAATTTTGCAGAATTCTTAAATTAACCATAATATAAAATGATCTAATCGGGTCTCTGCTTGCCCTTCCCTAGAAGTTTAACAGTGCATTTCACTCGTCATTTCATGCGCCTTGACATGCCGCTTAGCCCAATAAGCTATCTGAAATAGGAGCGACGTAAATTGAACAAATGTGACAGAATTTCCGTGAAATCTTATATTAAACAAAATATAAAATGATCTAATCGGGTCTCTGATTGCCCTATCATAGAAGTTTAGTAGTGCATTTTACTCGTCATCCCACGCGCTTTAAGGTGCCGCCTATCCCAGTACGCTATCTGAAATAGGAGCGACGTAAGATGAACAAATGTGATAGAATTACGCTGAATTCTTATATTAATCGTAATATAAAATGATCTAATCGGGTCTCTGTTTGCCCTACCCTAGAAGTTGAATAGTCGATTTTATTCGCCATTTCATGCGCTTTGAGATGCCGCATAGCCTAATACGCTATCTGAAATAGGAGCGACGTAAATTGAACAAATGTGATAGAATTTCCGTGTATTCTTATATTAACCTTAATGTAAAATGATCTAATCGGGTCTCTGTTCGCCCTAGCCTAGAAGTTTAACAGTGCATTTTAGTCGCCATTTCATGCGCTTTGAGATCCCGCTTAGCCCAATACGCTATCTGAAATAGGAGCGACGCAAATTGAACAAGTGTGATAGAATTTCCCTGAAATCTTATATTAATCAAAATATAAAATGATCTAATCGGGTCTCTGATTGCCCTATCATAGAAGTTTAGTGGTGCATATTACTCGCCATTCCACGCGCTTTAAGATGCCGCCTAGCCCAATACGCTATCTGAAATAGGAGCCACGTAAATTGAACAAATGTGATAGAATTTCGCTGAATCCTTATATTAACCAAAGTATAAAATGATCTAATCTGGTCTCTGATTGCCCTATCATAGAAGGTTAATAGTGCATTTTACTCGCCATTCCACGCGCTTTAAGATGCCGCCTAGCCCAGTACGCTGTCTGAAATAGAAGCGACGTAAATTGAACAAGTGTGATAGAATCTCGCTGAATACTTATATTAACCTTAATGTAAAATGATGTAATCGGGTCTCTGTTCGCCCTACCCTAGAAGTTTAATAGTGCATTTCACTCGTCATTTCATGCGCTTTGAGATGACGCTTAACTCAATACGCTATCTGAAATAGGAGCGACGTAAGTTGAACAAATGTGACAGAATTACGCTGCATTCTTATATTCACCTTAATGTAAAATGATCTCTTCGGGTCTCTGTTCGCCCTACCCAAGAAGTATAATAGTGCATTTCACTCGTCATTTCATGCGCTTTGAGATGCCGCCTAGCCCAATACGCTATCTGAAATAGGAGCGACGTAAATTGAACAAATGTGATAGAATTTCGCTGAATTCTTATATTAACCATAATATAAAATGATCTCATAGGGTCTGTGTTTGCCCTACCCTAGAAGTTTAATAGTGCATTTTACTCGCCATTTCATGCGCTTTCAGATGCCGCATAGCCCAATACGCTGTCTGAAATAGGAGCGACGTAAATTGAACAAATGTGATAGAATTTCCGTGAGTCCTTATATTAACCTTAATGTAAAATGATCTAATCGGGTCTCTGTTCGCCCTACCATAGAAGTTTAATAGCGCATTTTACTCGCCATTTCATGCGCTTTGAGATGCCGCTTAGCCCAATACGCTGTCTGGAATAGGAGCGACGTAAATTGAACAAATGTGATAGAATTCCCGTGAATTCTTATATTAACCTTAATGTAAAATGATGCAATCGGGTCTCTGTTCGCCCTACCATAGAAGTCTAATAGTGCGTTTCACTCGCCATTTCATGCGCTTTGAGATGCCGCTTAGCCCAATACGCTATCTGAAATAGGAGCGACGTAAGTTGAACAAATGTGATAGAATTTCACTGAATTCTTAAATTAACCATAATATAAAATGATCTAATCGGGTCTCTGATTGCCCTAACCTAGAAGTTTAATAGAGCATTTCACTCGTCATTTCATGCGCTTTGAGATGCCGCTAAGCCCAGAACGCTATCTGAAATAGGAGCGACGTAAATTGAGCAAATGTGATAGAATTTCGTTGAATTCTTATATTAACCAAAATATAAAATGATCTAATCGGGTCTCTGATTGCCCTATTATAGAAGATTAATAGTGCATTTCACTCGCCATTCCACGCGCTTTAAGATGCCGCCTAGCCCAGTACGCTATCTGAAATAGGAGCGACGTAACTTGAACAAATGTGATAGAATCACGCTGCATTCTTATATTAACCGTAATATAAAATGATCTAATCGGGTCTCTGTTTGCCTTATCCTAGAAGTATAATAGTGCAATATACTCGCCATTCCATGCGCTTTTAGATGCCGCTTAGCCCAGGACGCTATCTGAAATAGGAACGACGTAAATTGAACAAATGTGAGAGAATTTTGCTGAATTCTTAAATTAACCATAATATAAAATGACCTAATCGGGTCTCTGTTTGCCCTACCCTAGAAGTTTAATAGTGCATTTTATTCGCCATTTCATGCGCTTTTAGATGCCGCTTAGCCGACGACGCTAACTGAAATAGGAACGACGTAAATTGAACAAATGTGATAGAATTTCACTGAATTCTTAAATTAACCATAATATAAAATGATCTAATCGGGTCTCTGTTTGCCCTACCGTAGACGTTTAATAGTGCATTTTACTCGCCATTGCATGTGCTTTAAGATGCCGCTAAGCCCAATAAGCTATCTGTAATAGGAGCGATATAAGTTGAACAAATGTGATAGAATTTCGCTGAATTCTTTTATTAACCATAATGTAAAATGATCTAATCGGATCTCTGTTCGCCCGAGCCTAGAACTTTAATAGTGCATTTTATTCGCCATTTCAAACGCTTTGAGATGCCGCTTTGCCCAATACGCTATCTGAAATAGGAGCGACGTAAATTGAACAAATGTGATAGAATTTCCCTGAAATCTTATATTAAACAAAATATACAATGATCTAATCGGGTCTCTGATTGCCCTATCATAGAAGTTTAGCAGTGCATTTTACTCGCCATTCCACGCGCTTTAAGATGCCGCCTAGCCCAGTACGCTATCTAAATTAGGAGCGACGTAAGTTGAACAAATGTGATAGAATTACGCTGAATTCTTATATTAACCGTAATATAAAATAATCTAATCGGGTCTCTGTTTGCCTTATCCTAGAAGTTTAGTATTGCATTTTACTCGCCATTTCATGCGCTTTGAGAAACCGCTTAGCCCAGTACGCTATCTGAAATAGGAGCGACGTAAATTGAGCAAATGTGATAGAATTTTGCTGAATTCTTAAATTAACCGTAATATAAAATGATCTAATAGGGTCTCTGTTTGCCTCATCCTAGAAGTATAATAGTGCATTATACTCGCCATTTCATGCGCTTTTAGATGCCGCTTAGCCCAGGACGCTATCTGAAATAGGAACGACGTAAATTGAACAAATGTGATAGAATTTTGCTGAATTCTTAAATTAACCATAATATAAAATGACCTAATCGGGTCTCTGTTCGCCCTAGCCTAGAAGTTTAATAGTGCATTTTATTCGCCATTTCACGCGCTTTGAGATGCCGCTTAGCCCAATACGCTATCTGAAATTGGAGTGACGTAAATTGAACAAATGTGATAGAATTTCGCTGAATTCTTAAATTAACCATAATATAAAATGATCTAATCGGGTCTCTGTTTGCCCTACCCTAGAAGTTTAATAGTGCATTTCACTCGTCATTTCATGCGCTTTAAGATGCCGCCTAGCCCAGTACGCTATCTGAAATAGGAGCGACGTAAATTTTACAAATGTGATAGAATTTCGTTGAATTCTTATATTAACCAAAACATAAAATGATCTAATCGGGTCTCTGATTGCCCTATCATAGAAGTTTAATAGTGCATTTCACTCGCCATTCCACGCGCTTTAAGATGCCGCCAAGCCCAGTACGCTATCTGAAATAGGAGCGACGTAACTTGAACAAATGTGATAGAATCACGCTGCATTCTTATATTAACCGTAATATAAAATGATCTAATCGGGTCTCTGTTTGCCTTATCCTAGAAGCTTAATAGCGCATTTCACTCATCATTTCATGCGCTTTGAGATGCCGCTAAGCCCAATAAGCTATCTGTAATAGAAGCGACGTAAATTGATCAAATGTGATAGAATTTCGTTGAATTCTTATATTAACCTTAATGTCAAATGATCTAATCGGGCCTCTGTTTTCCTTATCCTAGAAGTTTAATTGTGCATTATACTCGTCATTTCATGCGGATTGAGATGCCGCTAAGCCCAATAAGCTATCTGAAATAGGAGCGACGTAAATTGAACAAATGTGATAGAATTTCGCAGAATTCTTATATTAACCAAAATATAAAATGATCTAATCGAGTCTCTGTTCGCCCTAGCCTAGTAGTTTAATGGTGCATTTTATTCGCCATTTTATGCGCTTTGAGATGCCGCTTAGCCGAATACGCTATCTGAAATAGGAGCGACGTAAATTGAACAGATGTGATAGAATCTCCTTGAAATCTTATATTAACCATAATATAAAATGATCTAATCGGGTCTCTGTTCGCCCTAGCCTAGTAGTTTAATAGTGCATTTTATTCGCCATTTTATGCGCTTTGAGATGCCGCTCAGCCGAATACGCTATCTGAAATAGGAGCGACGTAAATTGAACAGATGTGATAGAATCTCCCTGAAATCTTATATTAACCATAATATAAAATGATCTAATCGGGTCTCTGTTCGCCCTAGCCTAGAAGTTTAATAGTGCATTTTATTCGCCATTTCATGCGCTTTTAGATGCCGCTTAGCCTAGGACGCTATCTGAAATAGGAACGACGAAAATTGAACAAATGTGATAGAATTTCACTGAATTCTTAAATTAACCATAATATAAAATGATCTAATCGGGTCTCTGTTTGCCCTACCGTAGAAGTTTAATAGTGCATTTTACTCGCCATTGCATGCGCTTTGAGATGCCGCATAGCCCAATACGCTATCTGAAATAGGAGCGACGTAAATTGAACAAATGTGATAGAATTTCCGTGAATTCTTATATTAACCTTAATGTAAAATGATCTAATCGGGTCTCTGTCCGCCCTACCATAGAAGTCTAATTGTGCATTTCACTCGCCATTTCATGCGCTTTGAGATGCCGCTTAGCCCAATACGCTCTATGAAATAGGAGCGACGTAAGTTGAACAAATGTGATAGAATTTCGCTCAATTCTTAAATTAACCATAACATAAAATGATCTAATCGGGTCTCTGTTTGCCCTACCCTAGAAGTTTAATAGTGCATTTTACTCGCCATTTCTTGCGCTTTGAGATGACGCTTAACCCAATATGCTATGTGAAATAGGAGCGACGTAAGTTGAACAAATGTGACAGAATTACGCTGCATTCTTATATTCACCTTAATGTAAAATGATCTAATCGGGTCTCTGTTCGCCCTAGCCTAGAAGTTTAATAGTGCATTTCACTCGTCATTTCATGCGCTTTGAGATGCCGCTGAGCCCAATAAGCTATCTGTAATAGGAGCGACGTAAATTGAACAAATGTGATAGAATTTCGTTGAATTCTTATATTAACCAAAATATAAAATGATCTAATCGGGTCTCTGATTGCCCTATCATAGAAGTTTAATAGTGCATTTTACTCGCCATTTCATGCGCCTTCAGATGCCGCTTAGCCCAATAAGCTATCTGAAATAGGAGCGACGTAAGTTGAACAAATGTGATAGAATTTTGCTGAATTCTTAAATTAACCATAATATAAAATGATCTAATCGGGTCTCTGTTTGCCCTACCCTAGAAGTTTAATAGTGCATTTCACTCGTCACTTTCTGCGCTTTGAGATGCCGCTAAGCCCAATAAGCTATCGGAAATAGGAGCGACGTAAATTGAACAAATGTGATAGAATTTCGCAGAATTCTTATGTTAACCAAAATATAAAATGATCTGATCTGGTCTCTGTTCGCCATAGCCTAGAAGTTTAATAGTGCATTTTGTTCGCCATTTCATGCGCTTTGTGATGCCGCTTAGCCCAATACGCTATCTGAAATAGGAGCGACGTAAATTGAACAAATGTGATAAAATTTCGCAGAATCCCTATGTTAACCAAAGTATAAAATGATCTAATCTGGTCTCTGTTCGCCCTAGCCTAGAAGTTGAATAGTGCATTTTGTTCGCCATTTCATGCGCTTTGTGATGCCGCATGGCCCAGCACGCTATCTGAAACAGGAGCGACGTAAATTGAACAAATGTGATAGAATTTTGCTGACATCTTAAATTAACCATAATATAAAATGATCTAATCGGGTGTCTGTTTGCCCTACCCTAGAAGTTTAATAGTGCATTTTACTCGTCACTTCATGCGCCATCAGATGCCGCTTAGCCCAATAAGCTATCTGAAATAGGAGCGACGTAAATTGAACAAATGTGATAAAATTTCGCAGAATCCTTATGTTAACCAAAGTATAAAATGATCTAATCTGGTCTCTGTTCGCCCTAGCCTAGAAGTTGAATAGTGCATTTTGTTCGCCATTTCATGCGCTTTGTGATGCCGCTTAGCCCAATACGCTATCTGAAATAGGAGCGACGTAAATTGAACAAATGTGATAGAATTTCCCTGAAATTTTATATTAAACAAAATATAAAATGATCTAATCGGGTCTCTGATTGCTCTATCATAGAAGTTTAGTAGTGCATTTAACTCGCCCTTCCACGGGCTTTAAGATGCCTCCTAGCCCAGTACGCTATCTGAAATAGGAGCGACGTAAGATGAACAAATGTGATAGAATTTCGCTGAATTCTTAAATTAACCATAATATAAAATGACCTAATCGGGTCTCTGTTTGCCCTACCCTAGAAGTTTAATAGTGCATTTCAGACGTCATTTCATGCGCTTTGAGATGCCGCTAAGCCCAATAAGCTATCTGTAGTAGAAGCGACGTAAATTGAACAAATGTGATAGAATTTCGTTGAATTCTTATATTAACCAAAATATAAAATGATCTAATCGGGTCTCTGATTGCCCTATCATAGAAGTTTAATAGTGCATTTTACTCGCCATTTCATGCGCCTTCAGATGCCGCTTAGCCCAATAAGCTATCTGAAATAGGAGCGACGTAAGTTGAACAAATGTGATAGAATTTTGCTGAATTCTTAAATTAACCATAATATAAAATGATCTAATCGGGTCTCTGTTTGCCCTACCCTAGAAGTTTAATAGTGCATTTCACTCGTCACTTTCTGCGCTTTGAGATGCCGCTAAGCCCAATAAGCTATCGGAAATAGGAGCGACGTAAATTGAACAAATGTGATAGAATTTCGCAGAATTCTTATGTTAACCAAAATATAAAATGATCTGATCTGGTCTCTGTTCGCCATAGCCTAGAAGTTTAATAGTGCATTTTGTTCGCCATTTCATGCGCTTTGTGATGCCGCTTAGCCCAATACGCTATCTGAAATAGGAGCGACGTAAATTGAACAAATGTGATAAAATTTCGCAGAATCCCTATGTTAACCAAAGTATAAAATGATCTAATCTGGTCTCTGTTCGCCCTAGCCTAGAAGTTGAATAGTGCATTTTGTTCGCCATTTCATGCGCTTTGTGATGCCGCATGGCCCAGCACGCTATCTGAAACAGGAGCGACGTAAATTGAACAAATGTGATAGAATTTTGCTGACATCTTAAATTAACCATAATATAAAATGATCTAATCGGGTGTCTGTTTGCCCTACCCTAGAAGTTTAATAGTGCATTTTACTCGTCACTTCATGCGCCATCAGATGCCGCTTAGCCCAATAAGCTATCTGAAATAGGAGCGACGTAAATTGAACAAATGTGATAAAATTTCGCAGAATCCTTATGTTAACCAAAGTATAAAATGATCTAATCTGGTCTCTGTTCGCCCTAGCCTAGAAGTTGAATAGTGCATTTTGTTCGCCATTTCATGCGCTTTGTGATGCCGCTTAGCCCAATACGCTATCTGAAATAGGAGCGACGTAAATTGAACAAATCTGATAGAATTTCCCTGAAATTTTATATTAAACAAAATATAAAATGATTTAATCGGGTCTCTGATTGCTCTATCATAGAAGTTTAGTAGTGCATTTAACTCGCCCTTCCACGGGCTTTAAGATGCCTCCTAGCCCAGTACGCTATCTGAAATAGGAGCGACGTAAGATGAACAAATGTGATAGAATTACGCTGAATTCTTATATTAACCGTAATATAAAATGATCTAATCGGGTCTCCGTTTGCCTTATCCTAAAAGTTTAATAGCGCGTTTTACTCGCCATTTCATGCGCTTTGAGAGGCCGCTTAGCCCAATACGCTGTCTGGAATAGGAGCGACGTAAATTGAACAAATGTGATAGAATTCCCGTGAATACTTATATTAACCTTAATGTAAAATGATGCAATCGGGTCTCTGTTCGCCCTACCATAGAAGTCTAATAGTGCGTTTCACTCGCCATTTCATGCGCTTTGAGATGCCGCTTAGCCCAATACGCTATCTGAAATAGGAGCGACGTAAGTTGAACAAATGTGATAGAATTACGCTGAATTCTTTTATTAACCATAATGTAAAATGATCTGATCGGGTCTCTGTTCGCCCTAGCCTAGAAGTTTAATAGTGCATTTTATTCGCCACTTCATGCGCTTTGAGATGCCGCTTAGCCGAATACGCTATCTGAAATAGGAGCGACGCAAATTAAACAAATGTGATACTATTTCCCTGAAATCTTATATTAAACAAAATATAAAATGATCTAATCGGGTCTCTGATTGCCCTATCATAGAAGTTTAGTAATGCATTTTACTCGCCATTCCACGCGCTTTAAGATGCCGCCTAGCCCAGTACGCTATCTGAAATAGGAGCGACGTAAGTTGAACAAATGAGATAGAATTTTGTTGAATTCTTAAATTAACCATAATATAAAATGATCTAATCGGGTCTCTGTTTGCCCTACCCTAGAAGTTTAATAGTGCATTTTAGTCGCCATTTCATGCGCTTTGAGATCCCGCTTAGCCCAATACGCTATCTGAAATAGGAGCGACGTAAATTGAACAAATGTGATAGAATTTCCCTGAAATCTTATATTAATCAAAATATAAAATGATCTAATCGGGTCTCTGATTGCCCTATCATAGAAGATTAGTAGTGCATTTTACTCGCCATTCCACGCGCTTTAAGATGCCGCCTAGCCCAGTACGCTATCTGAAATACGAGCGACGTAACTTGAACAAATGTGATAGAATTACGCTGAATTCTTATATTAACCGTAATATAAAATGGTCTAATCGGGTCTCTGTTTGCCTTATCCTAGAAGTTTGATAGCGCATTTTACTTGCCGTTTCATGCGCTTTGAGATGCCGCTTAGCCCAATACGCTGTCTGGAATAGGAGCGACGTAAATTGAACAAATGTGATAGAATTCCTGTGAATTCTTATATTAACCTTAATGTAAAATGATGCAATCGGGTCTCTGTTCGCCCTACCATAGAAGTCTAATAGTGCGTTTCACTCGCCATTTCATGCGCTTTGAGATGCCGCTTAGCCCAATACGCTATCTGAAATAGGAGCGACGTAAATTGAACAAATGTGATAGAATTTCGCAGAATTCTTATATTAACCAAAATATAAAATGATCTAATCGAGTCTCTGTTCGCCCGACCCTAGAAGTTTTATAGTGCATTTTAGTCGCCATTTCATGCGCTTTGAGATCCCGCTTAGCCCAATACGCTATCTGAAATAGGAGCGACGTAAGTTGAACAAATGTGATAGAATTACGCTGAATTCTTTTATTAACCATAATGTAAAATGATCTGCTCGGGTCTCTGTTCGCCCTAGCCTAGAAGTTTAATAGTGCATTTTATTCGCCATTTCACGCGCTTTAAGATGCCGCTTAGCCCAATACGCTATCTGAAATTGGAGCGACGTAAATTGAACAAATGTGATAGAATTTCGCTGAATTCTTAAATTAACCATAATATAAAATGATCTAATCGGGTCTCTGTTTGCTCCACCCTAGAAGTTTAATAGTGCATTTCACTCGTCATTTCATGCGCTTTAAGATGCCGCCTAGCCCAGTACGCTATCTGAAATAGGAGCGACGTAAATTTTACAAATGTGATAGAATTTCGTTGAATTCTTATATTAACCAAAACATAAAATGATCTAATCGGGTCTCTGATTGACCTATCATAGAAGTTTAATAGTGCATTTCACTCGCCATTCCACGCGCTTTAAGATGCCGCCTAGCCCAGTACGCTATCTGAAATAGGAGCGACGTAACTTGAACAAATGTGATAGAATCACGCTGCATTCTTATATTAACCGTAATATAAAATGATCTAATCGGGTCTCTGTTTGCCTTATCCTAGAAGCTTAATAGTGCATTTCACTCGTCATTTCATGCGCTTTGAGATGCCGCTAAGCCCAATAAGCTATCTGTAATAGAAGCGACGTAAATTGATCAAATGTGATAGGATTTCGTTGAATTCTTATATTAACCTTAATGTCAAATGATCTAATCGGGTCTCTGTTTTCCTTATCCTAGAAGTTTAATAGTGCATTATACTCGTCATTTCATGCGGATTGAGATGCCGCTAAGCCCAATAAGCTATCTGAAATAGGAGCGACGTAAATTGAACAAATGTGATAGAATTTCGCAGAATTCTTATATTAACCAAAATATAAAATGATCTAATCGAGTCTCTGTTCGCCCTAGCCTAGTAGTTTAATAGTGCATGTTATTCGCCATTTTATGCGCTTTGAGATGCCGCTTAGCCGAATACGCTATCTGAAATAGGAGCGACGTAAATTGAACAGATGTGATAGAATCTCCTTGAAATCTTATATTAACCATAATATAAAATGATCTAATCGGGTCTCTGTTCGCCCTAGCCTAGCAGTTTAATAGTGCATTTTATTCGCCGTTTTATGCGCTTTTAGATGCCGCTTAGCCTAGGACGCTATCTGAAATAGGAACGACGTAAATGGAACAAATGTGATAGAATTTCACTGAATTCTTAAATTAACCATAATATAAAATGATCTAATCGGGTCTCTGTTTGCCCTACCGTAGAAGTTTAATAGTGCATTTTACTCGCCATTGCATGTGCTTTGAGATGCCGCATAGCCCAATACGCTATCTGAAATAGGAGCGACGTAAATTGAACAAATGTGATAGAATTTCCGTGAATTCTTATATTAACCTTAATGTAAAATGATCTAATCGGGTCTCTGTTCGCCCTACCATAGAAGTCTAATGGTGCATTTCACTCGCCATTTCATGCGCTTTGAGATCCCGCTTAGCCCAATACGCCATCTGAAGTAGGAGCGACGTAAATTGAACAAATGTGATAGAATTACGCTGAATTCTTATATTAATCAAAATATAAAATGATCTAATCGGGTCTCTGATTGCCCTATCATAGAAGATTAGTAGTTCATTTTACTCGCCATTCCACGCGCTTTAAGATGCCGCCTAGCCCAGTACGCTATCTGAAATAGGAGCGACGTAACTTGAACAAATGTGATAGAATTACGCTGAATTCTTATATTAACCGTAATATAAAATGATCTAATCGGGTCTCTGTTTGCCTTATCCTAGAAGTTTAATAGCGCATTTTGCTCGCCATTTCATGCGCTTTGAGATGCCGCTTAGCTCAATACGCTATTTGAAATAGGAGCGACGTAAGTTGAACAAATGTGATAGAATTTCGCTGAATTCTTAAATTAACCATAACATAAAATGATCTAATCGGGTCTCTGTTTGCCCTACCCTAGAAGTTTAATAGTGCATTTTGCTCGCCATTTCATGCGCTTTGAGATGCCGCTGAGCCCAATACGCTATTTGAAATAGGAGCGACGTAAATTGAACAAATGTGATAGAATTTCACTGAATTCTTATATTAACCAAAATATAAAATGATCTAATCGGGTCTCTGATTGCCCTACCCTAGTAGTTTAATTGTGCATTTTACTCGCCATTTCATGCGCTTTTCGATGCCGCTTAGCCCAATAAGCTATCTGAAATAGGAGCGACGTAAATTGAACAAATGTGATAGAATTTCCCTGAAATCTTATATTAAACAAAATATACAATGATCTAATCGGGTCTCTGATTGCCCTATCATAGAAGTTTAGCAGTGCATTTTACTCGCCATTCCACGCGCATTAAGATGCCGCCTAGCCCAGTACGCTATCTAAATTAGGAGCGACGTAAGTTGAACAAATGTGATAGAATTTCGCTCAATTCTTAAATTAACCATAACATAAAATGATCTAATCGGGTCTCTGTTTGCCCTACCCTAGAAGTTTAATAGTGCATTTTACTCGCCATTTCTTGCGCTTTGAGATGGCGCTCAACCCAATACGCTATGTGAAATAGGAGCGACGTAAGTTGAACAAATGTGACAGAATTACGCTGCATTCTTATATTCACCTTAATGTAAAAGGATCTAATCGGGCCTCTGTTCGCCCCTGCCTAGAAGTTTAATAGTGCATTTCACTCGTCATTTCATGCGCTTTGAGATGCCGCTGAGCCCAATAAGCTATCTGCAATAGGAGCGACGTAAATTGAACAAATGTGATAGAATTTCGCTGAATTCTTAAATTAACCATAATATAAAATGACCTAATCGGGTCTCTGTTTGCCCTACCCTAGAAGTTTAATAGTGCATTTCACTCGTCATTTCATGCGCTTTGAGATGCCGCTAAGCACAATAAGCTATCTGAAATACGAGCGACGTAAATTGAACAAATGTGATAGAATTTCGCTGAATTCTTATATTAACCAAAATATAAAATGATCTAATCGGGTCTCTGATTGCCCTATCATAGAAGATTAATAGTGCATTTTACTCGCCACTCCACGCGCTTTTGGGTGCCGCCTAGCCCAGTACGCTATCCGAAATAGGAGCGACGTACATTGAACAAATGTGATAGAATTTTGCTGAATTCTTAAATTAACCATAATATAAAATGATGTAATCGGGTCTCTGTTTGCCCTACCCTAGAAGTTTAATGGTGCATGTTACTCGCCATTTCATGCGCTTTGAGATGCCGCTTAGCCCAATACGCTATCTGAAATAGGAGCGACGAAAGTTGAACAAAGGTGATAGAATTTCGCTGAATTATTTTATTAACCAGAATGTGAAATGATCTAATCTGGTCTCTGTTCGCCCTAGCCTAGAAGTTTAATACTGGATTTTACTCGGCATTCCACGCGCTTTAAGATGCCGCCTAGCCCACTACGCTATCTGAAATAGGAGCGACCTAAATGGAACGAATGTGATAGAATTTTGCAGAATTCTTAAATTAACCATAATATAAAATGATCTAATCGGGTCTCTGCTTGCCCTACCCTAGAAGTTTAATAGTGCATTTTAGTCGCCATTTCATGCGCTTTGAGATGCCGCTTCGCCCAATACGCTATCTGAAATAGGAGCGACGTAAATTAATCAAATGTGATAGAATTTCCCTGAAATCTTATATTAAACAAAATATAAAATGATCTAATCGGGTCTCTGATTGCCCTATCATAGAAGTTTAACAGTGCATTTCACTCGTCATTTCATGCGCCTTGACATGCCGCTTAGCCCAATAAGCTATCTGAAATAGGAGCGACGTAAATTGAACAAATGTGATAGAATTTCCGTGAAATCTTATATTAAACAAAATATAAAATGATCTAATCGGGTCTCTGATTGCCCTATCCTAGAAGTTTAGTAGTGCATTTTACTCGTCATCCCACGCGCTTTAAGGTGCCGCCTAGCCCAGTACGCTATCTGAAATAGGAGCGACGTAAGATGAACAAATGTGATAGAATTACGCTGAATTCTTATATTAATCGTAATATAAAATGATCTAATCGGGTCTCTGTTTGCCCTACCCTAGAAGTTTAATAGTGGATTTTATTCGCCATTTCATGCGCTTTGAGATGCCGCATAGCCTAATACGCTATCTGAAATAGGAGCGACGTAAATTGAACAAATGTGATAGAATTTCCGTGAATTCTTATATTAACCTTAATGTAAAATGATCTAATCGGGTCTCTGTTCGCCCTAGCCTAGAAGTTTAACAGTGCATTTTAGTCGCCATTTCATGCGCTTTGAGATCCCGCTTAGCCCAATACGCTATCTGAAATAGGAGCGACGCAAATTGAACAAGTGTGATAGAATTTCCCTGAAATCTTATATTAATCAAAATATAAAATGATCTAATCGGGTCTCTGATTGCCCTATCATAGAAGTTTAGTGGTGCATATTACTCGCCATTCCACGCGCTTTAAGATGCCGCCTAGCCCAATACGCTATCTGAAATAGGAGCCACGTAAATTGAACAAATGTGATAGAATTTCGCTGAATTCTTATATTAACCAAAGTATAAAATGATCTAATCTGGTCTCTGATTGCCCTATCATAGAAGGTTAATAGTGCATTTTACTCGCCATTCCACGCGCTTTAAGATGCCGCCTAGCCCAGTACGCTGTCTGAAATAGAAGCGACGTAAATTGAACAAGTGTGATAGAATCTCGCTGAATACTTATATTAACCTTAATGTAAAATGATGTAATCGGGTCTCTGTTCGCCCTACCCTAGAAGTTTAATAGTGCATTTCACTCGTCATTTCATGCGCTTTGAGATGACGCTTAACTCAATACGCTATCTGAAATAGGAGCGACGTAAGTTGAACAAATGTGACAGAATTACGCTGCATTCTTATATTCACCTTAATGTAAAATGATCTCTTCGGGTCGCTGTTCGCCCTACCCAAGAAGTATAATAGTGCATTTCACTCGTCATTTCATGCGCTTTGAGATGCCGCCTAGCCCAATACGCTATCTGAAATAGGAGCGACGTAAATTGAACAAATGTGATAGAATTTCGCTGAATTCTTATATTAACCAAAATATAAAATGATCTAGTCTGGTCTCTGATTGCCCTATCATAGAAGTTTAATAGTGCATTTTACTCGCCATTCCACGCGCTTTAAGATGCCGCATGGCCCAGCACGCTATCTGAAACAGGAGCGACGTAAATTGAACAAATGTGATAGAATTTCGCTGAATTCTTATATTAACCATAATATAAAATGATCTCATCGGGTCTCTGTTTGCCCTACCCTAGAAGTTTAATAGTGCATTTTACTCGCCATTTCATGCGCTTTGAGAGGCCGCTTAGCCCAATACGCTATCTGAAATAGGAGCGACGTAAATTGAACAAATGTGATAGAATTTCGCTGAATTCTTAAATTAACCATAATATAAAATGATCTCATCGGGTCTCTGTTTGCCCTACCCTAGAAGTTTAATAGTGCATTTTACTCGTCATTTCATGCGCTTTGAGATGGCGCTCAACCCAATACGCTATGTGAAATAGGAGCGACGTAAGTTGAACAAATGTGACAGAATTACGCTGCATTCTTATATTCACCTTAATGTAAAAGGATCTAATCGGGCCTCTGTTCGCCCCAGCCTAGAAGTTTAATAGTGCATTTCACTCGTCATTTCATGCGCTTTGAGATGCCGCTGAGCCCAATAAGCTATCTGTAATAGGAGCGACGTAAATTGAACAAATGTGATAGAATTTCGCTGAATTCTTAAATTAACCATAATATAAAATGACCTAATCGGGTCTCTGTTTGCCCTACCCTAGAAGTTTAATAGTTCATTTCAGACGTCATTTCATGCGCTTTGAGATGCCGCTAAGCCCAATAAGCTATCTGTAATAGAAGCGACGTAAATTGAACAAATGTGATAGAATTTCGTTGAATTCTTAAATTAACCAAAATATAAAATGATCTAATCGGGTCTCTGATTGCCCTATCATAGAAGTTTAATAGTGCATTTTACTCGCCATTTCATGCGCCTTCAGATGCCGCTTAGCCCAATAAGCTATCTGAAATAGGAGCGACGTAAATTGAACAAATGTGATAGAATTTCCCTGAAATCTTATATTAAACAAACTTTACAATGATCTAATCGGGTCTCTGATTGCCCTATCATAGAAGTTTAGCAGTGCATTTTACTCGCCATTCCACGCGCTTTAAGATGCCGCCTAGCCCAGTACGCTGTCTGAAATAGAAGCGACGTAAATTGAACAAGTGTGATAGAATCTCGCTGAATACTTATATTAACCTTAATGTAAAATGATGTAATCGGGTCTCTGTTCGCCCTACCCTAGAAGTTTAATAGTGCATTTCACTCGTCATTTCATGCGCTTTGAGATGACGCTTAACTCAATACGCTATCTGAAATAGGAGCGACGTAAGTTGAACAAATGTGACAGAATTACGCTGCATTCTTATATTCACCTTAATGTAAAATGATCTCTTCGGGTCGCTGTTCGCCCTACCCAAGAAGTATAATAGTGCATTTCACTCGTCATTTCATGCGCTTTGAGATGCCGCCTAGCCCAATACGCTATCTGAAATAGGAGCGACGTAAATTGAACAAATGTGATAGAATTTCGCTGAATTCTTATATTAACCAAAATATAAAATGATCTAGTCTGGTCTCTGATTGCCCTATCATAGAAGTTTAATAGTGCATTTTACTCGCCATTCCACGCGCTTGAAGATGCCGCATGGCCCAGCACGCTATCTGAAACAGGAGCGACGTAAATTGAACAAATGTGATAGAATTTCGCTGAATTCTTATATTAACCATAATATAAAATGATCTCATCGGGTCTCTGTTTGCCCTACCCTAGAAGTTTAATAGTGCATTTTACTCGCCATTTCATGCGCTTTGAGAGGCCGCTTAGCCCAATACGCTATCTGAAATAGGAGCGACGTAAATTGAACAAATGTGATAGAATTTCGCTGAATTCTTAAATTAACCATAATATAAAATGATCTCATCGGGTCTCTGTTTGCCCTACCCTAGAAGTTTAATAGTGCATTTTACTCGTCATTTCATGCGCTTTGAGATGGCGCTCAACCCAATACGCTATGTGAAATAGGAGCGACGTAAGTTGAACAAATGTGACAGAATTACGCTGCATTCTTATATTCACCTTAATGTAAAAGGATCTAATCGGGCCTCTGTTCGCCCCAGCCTAGAAGTTTAATAGTGCATTTCACTCGTCATTTCATGCGCTTTGAGATGCCGCTGAGCCCAATAAGCTATCTGTAATAGGAGCGACGTAAATTGAACAAATGTGATAGAATTTCGCTGAATTCTTAAATTAACCATAATATAAAATGACCTAATCGGGTCTCTGTTTGCCCTACCCTAGAAGTTTAATAGTTCATTTCAGACGTCATTTCATGCGCTTTGAGATGCCGCTAAGCCCAATAAGCTATCTGTAATAGAAGCGACGTAAATTGAACAAATGTGATAGAATTTCGTTGAATTCTTAAATTAACCAAAATATAAAATGATCTAATCGGGTCTCTGATTGCCCTATCATAGAAGTTTAATAGTGCATTTTACTCGCCATTTCATGCGCCTTCAGATGCCGCTTAGCCCAATAAGCTATCTGAAATAGGAGCGACGTAAATTGAACAAATGTGATAGAATTTCCCTGAAATCTTATATTAAACAAACTTTACAATGATCTAATCGGGTCTCTGATTGCCCTATCATAGAAGTTTAGCAGTGCATTTTACTCGCCATTCCACGCGCTTTAAGATGCCGCCTAGCCCAGTACGCTGTCTGAAATAGAAGCGACGTAAATTGAACAAGTGTGATAGAATCTCGCTGAATACTTATATTAACCTTAATGTAAAATGATGTAATCGGGTCTCTGTTCGCCCTACCCTAGAAGTTTAATAGTGCATTTCACTCGTCATTTCATGCGCTTTGAGATGACGCTTAACTCAATACGCTATCTGAAATAGGAGCGACGTAAGTTGAACAAATGTGACAGAATTACGCTGCATTCTTATATTCACCTTAATGTAAAATGATCTCTTCGGGTCGCTGTTCGCCCTACCCAAGAAGTATAATAGTGCATTTCACTCGTCATTTCATGCGCTTTGAGATGCCGCCTAGCCCAATACGCTATCTGAAATAGGAGCGACGTAAATTGAACAAATGTGATAGAATTTCGCTGAATTCTTATATTAACCAAAATATAAAATGATCTAGTCTGGTCTCTGATTGCCCTATCATAGAAGTTTAATAGTGCATTTTACTCGCCATTCCACGCGCTTTAAGATGCCGCATGGCCCAGCACGCTATCTGAAACAGGAGCGACGTAAATTGAACAAATGTGATAGAATTTCGCTGAATTCTTATATTAACCATAATATAAAATGATCTCATCGGGTCTCTGTTTGCCCTACCCTAGAAGTTTAATAGTGCATTTTACTCGCCATTTCATGCGCTTTGAGAGGCCGCTTAGCCCAATACGCTATCTGAAATAGGAGCGACGTAAATTGAACAAATGTGATAGAATTTCGCTGAATTCTTAAATTAACCATAATATAAAATGATCTCATCGGGTCTCTGTTTGCCCTACCCTAGAAGTTTAATAGTGCATTTTACTCGTCATTTCATGCGCTTTGAGATGGCGCTCAACCCAATACGCTATGTGAAATAGGAGCGACGTAAGTTGAACAAATGTGACAGAATTACGCTGCATTCTTATATTCACCTTAATGTAAAAGGATCTAATCGGGCCTCTGTTCGCCCCAGCCTAGAAGTTTAATAGTGCATTTCACTCGTCATTTCATGCGCTTTGAGATGCCGCTGAGCCCAATAAGCTATCTGTAATAGGAGCGACGTAAATTGAACAAATGTGATAGAATTTCGCTGAATTCTTAAATTAACCATAATATAAAATGACCTAATCGGGTCTCTGTTTGCCCTACCCTAGAAGTTTAATAGTTCATTTCAGACGTCATTTCATGCGCTTTGAGATGCCGCTAAGCCCAATAAGCTATCTGTAATAGAAGCGACGTAAATTGAACAAATGTGATAGAATTTCGTTGAATTCTTAAATTAACCAAAATATAAAATGATCTAATCGGGTCTCTGATTGCCCTATCATAGAAGTTTAATAGTGCATTTTACTCGCCATTTCATGCGCCTTCAGATGCCGCTTAGCCCAATAAGCTATCTGAAATAGGAGCGACGTAAATTGAACAAATGTGATAGAATTTCCCTGAAATCTTATATTAAACAAACTTTACAATGATCTAATCGGGTCTCTGATTGCCCTATCATAGAAGTTTAGCAGTGCATTTTACTCGCCATTCCACGCGCTTTAAGATGCCGCCTAGCCCAGTACGCTATCTAAATTAGGAGCGACGTAAGTTGAACAAATGTGATAGAATTTCGCTGAATTCTTAAATTAACCATAACATAAAATGATCTAATCGGGTCTCTGTTTGCCCTACCCTAGAAGTTTAATAGTGCATTTCACTCGTCATTTCATGCGCTTTGAGATGCCGCTAAGCACAATAAGCTATCTGAAATACGAGCGACGTAAATTGAACAAATGTGATAGAATTTCGCTGAATTCTTATATTAACGAAAATATAAAATGATCTAATCGGGTCTCTGATTGCCCTATCATAGAAGATTAATAGTGCATTTTACTCGCCACTCCACGCGCTTTTGGGTGCCGCCTAGCCCAGTACGCTATCCGAAATAGGAGCGACGTACATTGAACAAATGTGATAGAATTTTGCTGAATTCTTAAATTAACCATAATATAAAATGATGTAATCGGGTCTCTGTTTGCCCTACCCTAGAAGTTTAATGGTGCATGTTACTCGCCATTTCATGCGCTTTGAGATGCCGCTTAGCCCAATACGCTATCTGAAATAGGAGCGACGAAAGTTGAACAAAGGTGATAGAATTTCGCTGAATTATTTTATTAACCAGAATGTGAAATGATCTAATCTGGTCTCTGTTCGCCCTAGCCTAGAAGTTTAATAGTGGATTTTACTCGGCATTCCACGCGCTTTAAGATGCCGCCTAGCCCACTACGCTATCTGAAATAGGAGCGACCTAAATTGAACGAATGTGATAGAATTTTGCAGAATTCTTAAATTAACCATAATATAAAATGATCTAATCGGGTCTCTGCTTGCCCTACCCTAGAAGTTTAATAGTGCATTTTAGTCGCCATTTCATGCGCTTTGAGATGCCGCTTCGCGCAATACGCTATCTGAAATAGGAGCGACGTAAATTAATCAAATGTGATAGAATTTCCCTGAAATCTTATATTAAACAAAATATAAAATGATCTAATCGGGTCTCTGATTGCCCTATCATAGAAGTTTAACAGTGCATTTCACTCGTCATTTCATGCGCCTTGACATGCCGCTTAGCCCAATAAGCTATCTGAAATAGGAGCGACGTAAATTGAACAAATGTGATAGAATTTCCGTGAAATCTTATATTAAACAAAATATAAAATGATCTAATCGGGTCTCTGATTGCCCTATCCTAGAAGTTTAGTAGTGCATTTTACTCATCATCCCACGCGCTTTAAGGTGCCGCCTAGCCCAGTACGCTATCTGAAATAGGAGCGGCGTAAGATGAACAAATGTGATAGAATTACGCTGAATTCTTATATTAATCGTAATATAAAATGATCTAATCGGGTCTCTGTTTGCCCTACCCTAGAAGTTTAATAGTGGATTTTATTCGCCATTTCATGCGCTTTGAGATGCCGCATAGCCTAATACGCTATCTGAAATAGGAGCGACGTAAATTGAACAAATGTGATAGAATTTCCGTGAATTCTTATATTAACCTTAATGTAAAATGATCTAATCGGGTCTCTGTTCGCCCTAGCCTAGAAGTTTAACAGTGCATTTTAGTCGCCATTTCATGCGCTTTGAGATCCCGCTTAGCCCAATACGCTATCTGAAATAGGAGCGACGCAAATTGAACAAGTGTGATAGAATTTCCTTGAAATCTTATATTAATCAAAATATAAAATGATCTAATCGGGTCTCTGATTGCCCTATCATAGAAGTTTAGTGGTGCATATTACTCGCCATTCCACGCGCTTTAAGATGCCGCCTAGCCCAATACGCTATCTGAAATAGGAGCCACGTAAATTGAACAAATGTGATAGAATTCCCGTGAATTCTTATATTAACCTTAATGTAAAATGATGCAATCGGGTCTCTGTTCGCCCTACCATAGAAGTCTAATAGTGCGTTTCACTCGCCATTTCATGCGCTTTGAGATGCCGCTTAGCCCAATACGCTATCTGAAATAGGAGCGACGTAAGTTGAACAAATGAGATAGAATTTTGTTGAATTCTTAAATTAACCATAATATAAAATGATCTAATCGGGTCTCTGTTTGCCCTACCCTAGAAGTTTAATAGTGCATTTTAGTCGCCATTTCATGCGCTTTGAGATCCCGCTTAGCCCAATACGCTATCTGAAATAGGAGCGACGTAAATTGAACAAATGTGATAGAATTTCCCTGAAATCTTATATTAATCAAAATATAAAATGATCTAATCGGGTCTCTGATTGCCCTATCATAGAAGATTAGTAGTGCATTTTACTCGCCATTCCACGCGCTTTAAGATGCCGCCTAGCCCAGTACGCTATCTGAAATACGAGCGACGTAACTTGAACAAATGTGATAGAATTACGCTGAATTCTTATATTAACCGTAATATAAAATGGTCTAATCGGGTCTCTGTTTGCCTTATCCTAGAAGTTTGATAGCGCATTTTACTTGCCATTTCATGCGCTTTGAGATGCCGCTTAGCCCAATACGCTGTCTGGAATAGGAGCGACGTAAATTGAACAAATGTGATAGAATTCCTGTGAATTCTTATATTAACCTTAATGTAAAATGATGCAGTCGGGTCTCTGTTCGCCCTACCATAGAAGTCTAATAGTGCGTTTCACTCGCCATTTCATGCGCTTTGAGATGCCGCTTAGCCCAATACGCTATCTGAAATAGGAGCGACGTAAATTGAACAAATGTGATAGAATTTCGCTGAATTCTTAAATTAACCATAATATAAAATGATCTAATCGGGTCTCTGTTTGCTCCACCCTAGAAGTTTAATAGTGCATTTCACTCGTCATTTCATGCGCTTTAAGATGCCGCCTAGCCCAGTACGCTATCTGAAATAGGAGCGACGTAAATTTTACAAATGTGATAGAATTTCGTTGAATTCTTATATTAACCAAAACATAAAATGATCTAATCGGGTCTCTGATTGCCCTATCATAGAAGTTTAATAGTGCATTTCACTCGCCATTCCACGCGCTTTAAGATGCCGCCTAGCCCAGTACGCTATCTGAAATAGGAGCGACGTAACTTGAACAAATGTGATAGAATTTCGCTGAATTCTTAAATTAACCATAACATAAAATGATCTAATCGGGTCTCTGTTTGCCCTACCCTAGAAGTTTAATAGTGCATTTCACTCGTCATTTCATGCGCTTTGAGATGCCGCTAAGCACAATAAGCTATCTGAAATACGAGCGACGTAAATTGAACAAATGTGATAGAATTTCGCTGAATTCTTATATTAACGAAAATATAAAATGATCTAATCGGGTCTCTGATTGCCCTATCATAGAAGATTAATAGTGCATTTTACTCGCCACTCCACGCGCTTTTGGGTGCCGCCTAGCCCAGTACGCTATCCGAAATAGGAGCGACGTACATTGAACAAATGTGATAGAATTTTGCTGAATTCTTAAATTAACCATAATATAAAATGATGTAATCGGGTCTCTGTTTGCCCTACCCTAGAAGTTTAATGGTGCATGTTACTCGCCATTTCATGCGCTTTGAGATGCCGCTTAGCCCAATACGCTATCTGAAATAGGAGCGACGAAAGTTGAACAAAGGTGATAGAATTTCGCTGAATTATTTTATTAACCAGAATGTGAAATGATCTAATCTGGTCTCTGTTCGCCCTAGCCTAGAAGTTTAATAGTGGATTTTACTCGGCATTCCACGCGCTTTAAGATGCCGCCTAGCCCACTACGCTATCTGAAATAGGAGCGACCTAAATTGAACGAATGTGATAGAATTTTGCAGAATTCTTAAATTAACCATAATATAAAATGATCTAATCGGGTCTCTGCTTGCCCTACCCTAGAAGTTTAATAGTGCATTTTAGTCGCCATTTCATGCGCTTTGAGATGCCGCTTCGCGCAATACGCTATCTGAAATAGGAGCGACGTAAATTAATCAAATGTGATAGAATTTCCCTGAAATCTTATATTAAACAAAATATAAAATGATCTAATCGGGTCTCTGATTGCCCTATCATAGAAGTTTAACAGTGCATTTCACTCGTCATTTCATGCGCCTTGACATGCCGCTTAGCCCAATAAGCTATCTGAAATAGGAGCGACGTAAATTGAACAAATGTGATAGAATTTCCGTGAAATCTTATATTAAACAAAATATAAAATGATCTAATCGGGTCTCTGATTGCCCTATCCTAGAAGTTTAGTAGTGCATTTTACTCATCATCCCACGCGCTTTAAGGTGCCGCCTAGCCCAGTACGCTATCTGAAATAGGAGCGGCGTAAGATGAACAAATGTGATAGAATTACGCTGAATTCTTATATTAATCGTAATATAAAATGATCTAATCGGGTCTCTGTTTGCCCTACCCTAGAAGTTTAATAGTGGATTTTATTCGCCATTTCATGCGCTTTGAGATGCCGCATAGCCCAATACGCTATCTGAAATAGGAGCGACGTAAATTGAACAAATGTGATAGAATTTCCGTGAATTCTTATATTAACCTTAATGTAAAATGATCTAATCGGGTCTCTGTTCGCCCTAGCCTAGAAGTTTAACAGTGCATTTTAGTCGCCATTTCATGCGCTTTGTGATCCCGCTTAGCCCAATACGCTATCTGAAATAGGAGCGACGCAAATTGAACAAGTGTGATAGAATTTCCTTGAAATCTTATATTAATCAAAATATAAAATGATCTAATCGGGTCTCTGATTGCCCTATCATAGAAGTTTAGTGGTGCATATTACTCGCCATTCCACGCGCTTTAAGATGCCGCCTAGCCCAATACGCTATCTGAAATAGGAGCCACGTAAATTGAACAAATGTGATAGAATTCCCGTGAATTCTTATATTAACCTTAATGTAAAATGATGCAATCGGGTCTCTGTTCGCCCTACCATAGAAGTCTAATAGTGCGTTTCACTCGCCATTTCATGCGCTTTGAGATGCCGCTTAGCCCAATACGCTATCTGAAATAGGAGCGACGTAAGTTGAACAAATGAGATAGAATTTTGTTGAATTCTTAAATTAACCATAATATAAAATGATCTAATCGGGTCTCTGTTTGCCCTACCCTAGAAGTTTAATAGTGCATTTTAGTCGCCATTTCATGCGCTTTGAGATCCCGCTTAGCCCAATACGCTATCTGAAATTGGAGCGACGTAAATTGAACAAATGTGATAGAATTTCCCTGAAATCTTATATTAATCAAAATATAAAATGATCTAATCGGGTCTCTGATTGCCCTATCATAGAAGATTAGTAGTGCATTTTACTCGCCATTCCACGCGCTTTAAGATGCCGCCTAGCCCAGTACGCTATCTGAAATACGAGCGACGTAACTTGAACAAATGTGATAGAATTACGCTGAATTCTTATATTAACCGTAATATAAAATGGTCTAATCGGGTCTCTGTTTGCCTTATCCTAGAAGTTTGATAGCGCATTTTACTTGCCATTTCATGCGCTTTGAGATGCCGCTTAGCCCAATACGCTGTCTGGAATAGGAGCGACGTAAATTGAACAAATGTGATAGAATTCCTGTGAATTCTTATATTAACCTTAATGTAAAATGATGCAGTCGGGTCTCTGTTCGCCCTACCATAGAAGTCTAATAGTGCGTTTCACTCGCCATTTCATGCGCTTTGAGATGCCGCTTAGCCCAATACGCTATCTGAAATAGGAGCGACGTAAATTGAACAAATGTGATAGAATTTCGCAGAATTCTTATATTAACCAAAATATAAAATGATCTAAACGAGTCTCTGTTCGCCCGACCCTAGAAGTTTTATAGTGCATTTTAGTCGCCATTTCATGCGCTTTGAGATCCCGCTTAGCCCAATACGCTATCTGAAATAGGAGCGACGTAAGTTGAACAAATGTGATAGAATTACGCTGAATTCTTTTATTAACCATTATGTAAAATGATCTGCTCGGGTCTCTGTTCGCCCTAGCCTAGAAGTTTAATAGTGCATTTTATTCGCCATTTCACGCGCTTTAAGATGCCGCTTAGCCCAATACGCTATCTGAAATAGGAGCGACGTAAATTGAACAAATGTGATAGAATTTCGCTGAATTCTTAAATTAACCATAATATAAAATGATCTAATCGGGTCTCTGTTTGCTCCACCCTAGAAGTTTAATAGTGCGTTTCACTCGTCATTTCATGCGCTTTGAGATGCCGCTTAGCCCAGTACGCTATCTGAAATAGGAGCGACGTAAATTTTACAAATGTGATAGAATTTCGTTGAATTCTTATATTAACCAAAACATAAAATGATCTAATCGGGTCTCTGATTGCCCTATCATAGAAGTTTAATAGTGCATTTCACTCGCCATTCCACGCGCTTTAAGATGCCGCCTAGCCCAGTACGCTATCTGAAATAGGAGCGACGTAACTTGAACAAATGTGATAGAATCACGCTGCATTCTTATATTAACCGTAATATAAAATGATCCAATCGGGTCTCTGTTTGCCTTATCCTAGAAGCTTAATAGTGCATTTCACTCGTCATTTCATGCGCTTTGAGATGCCGCTAAGCCCAATAAGCTATCTGTAATAGAAGCGACGTAAATTGATCAAATGTGATAGAATTTCGTTGAATTCTTATATTAACCTTAATGTCAAATGATCTAATCGGGTCTCTGTTTTCCTTATCCTAGAAGTTTAATAGTGCATTATACTCGTCATTTCATGCGGATTGAGATGCCGCTAAGCCCAATAAGCTATCTGAAATAGGAGCGACGTAAATTGAACAAATGTGATAGAATTTCGCAGAATTCTTATATTAACCAAAATATAAAATGATCTAATCGAGTCTCTGTTCGCCCGACCCTAGAAGTTTTATAGTGCATTTTAGTCGCCATTTCATGCGCTTTGAGATCCCGCTTAGCCCAATACGCTATCTGAAATAGGAGCGACGTAAATTGAACAAATGTGATAGAATTTCCCTGAAATCTTATATTAATCAAAATATAAAATGATCTAATCGGGTCTCTGATTGCCCTATCATAGAAGATTAGTAGTGCATTTTACTCGCCATTCCACGCGCTTTATGATGCCGCCTAGCCCAGTACGCTATCTGAAATAGGAGCGACGTAACTTGAACAAATGTGATAGAATTACGCTGAATTCTTATATTAACCGTAATATAAAATGATCTAATCGGGTCTCTGTTTGCCTTATCCTAGAAGTTTGATAGCGCATTTTACTTGCCATTTCATGCGCTTTGAGATGCCGCTTAGCCCAATACGCTGTCTGGAATAGGAGCGACGTAAATTGAACAAATGTGATAGAATTCCTGTGAATTCTTATATTAACCTTAATGTAAAATGATGCAATCGGGTCTCTGTTCGCCCTACCATAGAAGTCTAATAGTGCGTTTCACTCGCCATTTCATGCGCTTTGAGATGCCGCTTAGCCCAATACGCTATCTGAAATAGGAGCGACGTAAGTTGAACAAATTTGATAGAATTACGCTGAATTCTTTTATTAACCATAATGTAAAATGATCTGCTCGGGTCTCTGTTCGCCCTAGCCTAGAAGTTTAATAGTGCATTTCATTCGCCATTTCACGCGCTTTGAGATGCCGCATAGCCCAATACGCTATCTGAAATTGGAGTGACGTAAATTGAACAAATGTGATAGAATTTCGCTGAATTCTTAAATTAACCATAATATAAAATGATCTAATCGGGTCTCTGTTTGCCCTACCCTAGAAGTTTAATAGTGCATTTCACTCGTCACTTTCTGCGCTTTGAGATGCCGCTAAGCCCAATAAGCTATCGGAAATAGGAGCGACGTAAATTGAACAAATGTGATAGAATTTCGCAGAATTCTTATGTTAACCAAATTATAAAATGATCTGATCTGGTCTCTGTTCGCCATAGCCTAGAAGTTTAATAGTGCATTTTGTTCGCCATTTCATGCGCTTTGTGATGCCGCTTAGCCCAATACGCTATCTGAAATAGGAGCGACGTAAATTGAACAAATGTGATAAAATTTCGCAGAATCCCTATGTTAACCAAAGTATAAAATGATCTAATCTGGTCTCTGTTCGCCCTAGCCTAGAAGTTGAATAGTGCATTTTGTTCGCCATTTCATGCGCTTTGTGATGCCGCATGGCCCAGCACGCTATCTGAAACAGGAGCGACGTAAATTGAACAAATGTGATAGAATTTTGCTGACATCTTAAATTAACCATAATATAAAATGATCTAATCGGGTGTCTGTTTGCCCTACCCTAGAAGTTTAATAGTGCATTTTACTCGTCACTTCATGCGCCATCAGATGCCGCTTAGCCCAATAAGCTATCTGAAATAGGAGCGACGTAAATTGAACAAATGTGATAAAATTTCGCAGAATCCTTATGTTAACCAAAGTATAAAATGATCTAATCTGGTCTCTGTTCGCCCTAGCCTAGAAGTTGAATAGTGCATTTTGTTCGCCATTTCATGCGCTTTGTGATGCCGCTTAGCCCAATACGCTATCTGAAATAGGAGCGACGTAAATTGAACAAATGTGATAGAATTTCCCTGAAATTTTATATTAAACAAAATATAAAATGATCTAATCGGGTCTCTGATTGCTCTATCATAGAAGTTTAGTAGTGCATTTAACTCGCCCTTCCACGGGCATTAAGATGCCTCCTAGCCCAGTACGCTATCCGAAATAGGAGCGACGTAAGATGAACAAGTGTGATAGAATTACGCTGAATTCTTATATTAACCGTAATATAAAATGATCTAATCGGGTCTCCGTTTGCCTTATCCTAAAATTTTAATAGCGCATTTTACTCGCCATTTCATGCGCTTTGAGAGGCCGCTTAGCCCAATACGCTGTCTGGAATAGGAGCGACGTAAATTGAACAAATGTGATAGAATTCCCGTGAATACTTATATTAACCTTAATGTAAAATGATGCAATCGGGTCTCTGTTCGCCCTACCATAGAAGTCTAATAGTGCGTTTCACTCGCCATTTCATGCGCTTTGAGATGCCGCTTAGCCCAATACGCTATCTGAAATAGGAGCGACGTAAGTTGAACAAATGTGATAGAATTACGCTGAATTCTTTTATTAACCATAATGTAAAATGATCTGATCGGGTCTCTGTTCGCCCTAGCCTAGAAGTTTAATAGTGCATTTTATTCGCCACTTCATGCGCTTTGAGATGCCGCTTAGCCGAATACGCTATCTGAAATAGGAGCGACGCAAATTAAACAAATGTGATACTATTTCCCTGAAATCTTATATTAAACAAAATATAAAATGATCTAATCGGGTCTCTGATTGCCTTATCATAGAAGTTTAGTAATGCATTTTACTCGCCATTCCACGCGCTTTAAGATGCCGTCTAGCCCAGTACGCTATCTGAAATAGGAGCGACGTAAGTTGAACAAATGAGATAGAATTTTGTTGAATTCTTAAATTAACCATAATATAAAATGATCTAATCGGGTCTCTGTTTGCCCTACCCTAGAAGTTTAATAGTGCATTTTAGTCGCCATTTCATGCGCTTTGAGATCCCGCTTAGCCCAATACGCTATCTGAAATAGGAGCGACGTAAATTGAACAAATGTGATAGAATTTCCCTGAAATCTTATATTAATCAAAATATAAAATGATCTAATCAGGTCTCTGATTGCCCTATCATAGAAGATTAGTAGTGCATTTTACTCGCCATTCCACGCGCTTTAAGATGCCGCCTAGCCCAGTACGCTATCTGAAATAGGAGCGACGTAACTTGAACAAATGTGATAGAATTACGCTGAATTCTTATATTAACCGTAATATAAAATGGTCTAATCGGGTCTCTGTTTGCCTTATCCTAGAAGTTTGATAGCGCATTTTACTTGCCGTTTCATGCGCTTTGAGATGCCGCTTAGCCCAATACGCTGTCTGGAATAGGAGCGACGTAAATTGAACAAATGTGATAGAATTCCTGTGAATTCTTATATTAACCTTAATGTAAAATGATGCAATCGGGTCTCTGTTCGCCCTACCATAGAAGTCTAATAGTGCGTTTCACTCGCCATTTCATGCGCTTTGAGATGCCGCTTAGCCCAATACGCTATCTGAAATAGGAGCGACGTAAATTGAACAAATGTGATAGAATTTCGCAGAATTCTTATATTAACCAAAATATAAAATGATCTAATCGAGTCTCTGTTCGCCCGACCCTAGAAGTTTTATAGTGCATTTTAGTCGCCATTTCATGCGCTTTGAGATCCCGCTTAGCCCAATACGCTATCTGAAATAGGAGCGACGTAAGTTGAACAAATGTGATAGAATTACGCTGAATTCTTTTATTAACCATAATGTAAAATGATCTGCTCGGGTCTCTGTTCGCCCTAGCCTAGAAGTTTAATAGTGCATTTTATTCGCCATTTCACGCGCTTTAAGATGCCGCTTAGCCCAATACGCTATCTGAAATTGGAGCGACGTAAATTGAACAAATGTGATAGAATTTCGCTGAATTCTTAAATTAACCATAATATAAAATGATCTAATCGGGTCTCTGTTTGCTCCACCCTAGAAGTTTACTAGTGCATTTCACTCGTCATTTCATGCGCTTTAAGATGCCGCCTAGCCCAGTACGCTATCTGAAATAGGAGCGACGTAAATTTTACAAATGTGATAGAATTTCGTTGAATTCTTATATTAACCAAAACATAAAATGATCTAATCGGGTCTCTGATTGCCCTATCATAGAAGTTTAATAGTGCATTTCACTCGCCATTCCACGCGCTTTAAGATGCCGCCTAGCCCAGTACGCTATCTGAAATAGGAGCGACGTAACTTGAACAAATGTGATAGAATCACGCTGCATTCTTATATTAACCGTAATATAAAATGATCTAATCGGGTCTCTGTTTGCCTTATCCTAGAAGCTTAATAGTGCATTTCACTCGACATATCGTGCCCATTAACATGCCGCTTAGACCAATACGCTATCTGAAATAGGAGCGACGTAAATTGGACAAACGTGATAGAATTAAGCTGAATTCTTATATTAACCATAATATGAAATGATCTAATCCGATCTCTGATGTCCCTATCATAGAAGTTTAATCGTGCATTTTACTCGTCATTTCATGCGCTTTGAGGTGCCGCATAGCGCAATGCGCTATCTGAAATTGGAGCTACGTCAATTGAACAAATGTGATAGAATTTCGCGGAATTCTTATATTAACCGTAATATAAAATGATCTAATCGGGTCTGTGATTGCCCTATCATAGAAGTTTAATAGTGCATGGCTCGTCTTTCCATGTGCTTTAAGGTGCCTCCTAGCCAAATACGCTATCTGAAATTGGAGCTACGTAATTTGAACAAATGTGATAGATTTACGCAGAATTCTTATATTCGCAATAATATAAAATGATCTAATCACGTCTCTGATTGCCCTATCACAGAAGGTTAGTAGTGCATTTTGCACGTCATTCCGCAGGCTTTAAGATGCCGGCTAGCCCAATACGCTATCTGAAATAGTGGCGACGTAAATTGGACAAATGTGGTAGAATTACGCTAAATTCTTAAATTAATTAAAATATAAAATGATCTTATCGGCTCTCCGTTTGCCCTACCCTACATGTTCAATAGGGCATTTTACTCGACATTTCATGCGCTTTAAGATGCCACACAGACCAATACGCTATCTGACATAGGGGCGTCGTAAATTGGACAAATGTGATAGAATTACGCCGAATTCATATATTAACCATAATATAATACGTTGTATTCGGGTCTCTGATTGCCCTATCATAGAAGTTTAAAAATGCATTTTACTCGTCATTCCATGCGCTTTAAGGTGCCGCCTAGCCCAATACGCTATCTGAAATAGGAGCGACGTAAATTGAACAAATGTGATAGAATTATGTTGAATTCTTATATTAACCATAATATAATATGATCTATTCGGGTCTCTGATTGCCCTATCATAGAAGTTTAATAGTGAATTTCACTCGTCATTTCATGCGCTTTAAGGTGCCGCCCAGCCCAGTACGCTATCTGAAATAGGGGCGACGTAAATTGAATAAATGTGATAGAATTACGCAGAATTCTTATATTAACCATAATTTAAAATGACCTTGTCGGGTCTGTGATTGCCCGCTCCGAGAAGTTTAGTAGTGCATTATACTCGTAATTGCATGCGCTTTAAGATGCCGCTTAGCCCAATACGCTATCTGAAATAGGAGCGACATAAATTGAACAAATGTGATAGAGTTACGCAGAATTCTTATATTAACCATAATATAAAATGATCTAATCGGGTCTCTGTTTGCCCTACCCTAGAAGTTTACTAGGGCATTTTACTCGTCACATCATGCGCTGTAAGGTGCCGCCTAGCCCAATACGCTATCTGAAATAGGAGCGACATAAATTGAACAAATCTGATAAAATAACGTTGAATTCTTATATTAACAATAATACAAAATCATCTATTCGGGTCTCTGATTGCCCTATCATAGAATTGTAATAGAGCATTTTCCTCGCCATTTCATGCGCTTTAAGATGCCACCTAGCCCATTACGCTATCTGAAATACGCGCGACGTAAATTGAACAAATGTGATAAAATTACGCTGAATTCTTATATTAGCAATAACATAAAATGATCTAAACGGGTCTCTGATTGCCCTATCAAAGAAGTTTCGTAGTGCATTTTACTCGTAATATCATGCGCTTTAAGGTGCCATCTAGCCCAACCCGCTATCTCAAATTGGAGATACGTAAATTGAACAAATGTGATAGAATTTCGCGGAATTCTTATATTAACCATAATATAAAATGATCTAATCGGTTCTGTGAATGCCCTATCATAGAAGTTTAATAGTGCATTTTACTCGCCATTTCATGCGCTTTAAGATGCCACCTAGCCCAATACGCTATCTGAAATAGGGGCGACGTAAATTGAACAAATGTGATAAAATTTCGCTGGATTCTTATATTAACCATAATATAAGCTGACCTAATCGGGTCTATGTTAGCCCTATCCTAGAAGTTTGGTAGTGCATCTTACTCGACATTTCATGCGCTTTAAGATACCGCCTAGTCCAATACGCTATCTGAAATTGGAGCTATGTAAATTGAACAAACGTGATAGAATTACGCAGAATTCTTATATTAAGCATAATATAATACGATCTATTCAGGTCTCTGATTGCCGTATCATAGAAGTTTAATAGTGCATTTTGCTCGCCATTTCATGCGCTTTAAGGTGCCGCCTAGCCCATTACACTATCTGAAATATGAGCGACGTAAATTGAACAAATGTGATAGAATTTCGCCGAATTCTTAAATTTGACAATAATATAATACGATCTATTCGGGTCACTGATTGCCCTATCATAGAAGCTTAATAGTGCATTATACTCGACATTTCATGCGCTTTAAGGTGCCGCCTAGCGCAATACGCTATCTGAAATAGGAGCGACATAATTTGAACAAACGTGATAGAATTACGCAGAATTCTTACATTAACCATAATATAGAACGGTCTAATCGGGTCTATGATTGCCCTATCATCGAAGATTAGTAGTGCATTTTACTCGTCATTCTACGCGCTTTAAGATGCCGCCTAGCCCAACACGCTACCTGAAATAGGAGCGACGTAAATTGAACAGACGTGATAGAATAACGCATAATTCTTATATTAACCATAATTTAAGATGATCTAATCGGGTCTCTGATTGCCCTATCACAGAAGTTTAGTAGTGCATTTTACTCGACATATCATGCGCTTTAAGATGTCGCCTCGCCCTATACGCTATCTGAAATAGGAGCGACGTAAAGTGAACAAATGTGATAGAATTTTGCAGAATTCTTATATTAACCATAATATAAAATGATCTAATCGGGTCTTTGTTTGCTCTATCATTGAAGGTTAGATGTGCATTTTACTCGACATTCCACGCTCTTTAAGATGCCGCCTAGCCCGATAAACTATCTGAAATAGGCGCGACGTAATTTGAACAAATGTGATAGAATTACGCTGAATGCTTATATTAATCATAATATAAGAAGACCTAATCGGGTCTGTGATTGCCCTATCCGAGAAGTTTAGTAGTGCATTTTACTCGACATATCATGCGCTTTAAGATGTCTCCTCGCCCTATACGCTATCTGAAATAGGAGCGACGTAAATTGACCAAATGTGATAGAATTACGCAGAATTCTTATATTATTCATAATATAAGGTGACCTAATCGGGTCTCTGATTGCCCTATCCGAGACCTTTAGTACTGCATTTTACTCGCCATTTCATGCGCTTTAAGATGCCGCCTCGACCATACGCTATCTGAAATAGGAGCGCCGTAAATTGAGCAAATGTGATAGAATTACGCAGAATTCTTATATTAATCGTAATATAAGATGACCTAATCGGGTCTCTGATTGCCCTATCCGAGCAGTTTAGTACTGCATTTTACTCGTCATTTCATGCGCTTTAAGATGCCGCTTCGCCCAATACACTATCTGAAATAGGAGCGACGTAAATTGAACAAATGTGATAGAATTATGTTGAATTCTTATATTAACCATAATATAATATGATCTATTCGGGTCTCTGATTGCCCTATCATAGAAGTTTAATAGTGAATTTCACTCGTCATTTCATGCGCTTTAAGGTGCCGCCCAGCCCAGTACGCTATCTGAAATAGGGGCGACGTAAATTGAATAAATGTGATAGAATTACGCAGAATTCTTATATTAACCATAATTTAAAATGACCTTGTCGGGTCTGTGATTGCCCGCTCCGAGAAGTTTAGTAGTGCATTATACTCGTAATTGCATGCGCTTTAAGATGCCGCTTAGCCCAATACGCTATCTGAAATAGGAGCGACATAAATTGAACAAATGTGATAGAGTTACGCAGAATTCTTATATTAACCATAATATAAAATGATCTAATCGGGTCTCTGTTTGCCCTACCCTAGAAGTTTACTAGGGCATTTTACTCGTCACATCATGCGCTGTAAGGTGCCGCCTAGCCCAATACGCTATCTGAAATAGGAGCGACATAAATTGAACAAATCTGATAAAATAACGTTGAATTCTTATATTAACAATAATACAAAATCATCTATTCGGGTCTCTGATTGCCCTATCATAGAATTGTAATAGTGCATTTTCCTCGCCATTTCATGCGCTTTAAGATGCCACCTAGCCCATTACGCTATCTGAAATACGCGCGACGTAAATTGAACAAATGTGATAAAATTACGCTGAATTCTTATATTAGCAATAACATAAAATGATCTAAACGGGTCTCTGATTGCCCTATCAAAGAAGTTTCGTAGTGCATTTTACTCGTAATATCATGCGCTTTAAGGTGCCATCTAGCCCAACCCGCTATCTCAAATTGGAGATACGTAAATTGAACAAATGTGATAGAATTTCGCGGAATTCTTATATTAACCATAATATAAAATGATCTAATCGGTTCTGTGAATGCCCTATCATAGAAGTTTAATAGTGCATTTTACTCGCCATTTCATGCGCTTTAAGATGCCACCTAGCCCAATACGCTATCTGAAATAGGGGCGACGTAAATTGAACAAATGTGATAAAATTTCGCTGGATTCTTATATTAACCATAATATAAGCTGACCTAATCGGGTCTATGTTAGCCCTATCCTAGAAGTTTGGTAGTGCATCTTACTCGACATTTCATGCGCTTTAAGATACCGCCTAGTCCAATACGCTATCTGAAATTGGAGCTATGTAAATTGAACAAACGTGATAGAATTACGCAGAATTCTTATATTAAGCATAATATAATACGATCTATTCAGGTCTCTGATTGCCGTATCATAGAAGTTTAATAGTGCATTTTGCTCGCCATTTCATGCGCTTTAAGGTGCCGCCTAGCCCATTACACTATCTGAAATATGAGCGACGTAAATTGAACAAATGTGATAGAATTTCGCCGAATTCTTAAATTTGACAATAATATAATACGATCTATTCGGGTCACTGATTGCCCTATCATAGAAGCTTAATAGTGCATTATACTCGACATTTCATGCGCTTTAAGGTGCCGCCTAGCGCAACACGCTATCTGAAATAGGAGCGACATAATTTGAACAAACGTGATAGAATTACGCAGAATTCTTACATTAACCATAATATAGAACGGTCTAATCGGGTCTATGATTGCCCTATCATCGAAGATTAGTAGTGCATTTTACTCGTCATTCTACGCGCTTTAAGATGCCGCCTAGCCCAACACGCTACCTGAAATAGGAGCGACGTAAATTGAACAGACGTGATAGAATAACGCACAATTCTTATATTAACCATAATTTAAGATGATCTAATCGGGTCTCTGATTGCCCTATCACAGAAGTTTAGTAGTGCATTTTACTCGACATATCATGCGCTTTAAGATGTCGCCTCGCCCTATACGCTATCTGAAATAGGAGCGACGTAAAGTGAACAAATGTGATAGAATTTTGCAGAATTCTTATATTAACCATAATATAAAATGATCTAATCGGGTCTTTGTTTGCCCTATCATTGAAGGTTAGATGTGCATTTTACTCGACATTCCACGCTCTTTAAGATGCCGCCTAGCCCGATAAACTATCTGAAATAGGCGCGACGTAATTTGAACAAATGTGATAGAATTACGCTGAATGCTTATATTAATCATAATATAAGAAGACCTAATCGGGTCTGTGATTGCCCTATCCGAGAAGTTTAGTAGTGCATTTTACTCGACATATCATGCGCTTTAAGATGTCTCCTCGCCCTATACGCTATCTGAAATAGGAGCGACGTAAATTGATCAAATGTGATAGAATTACGCAGAATTCTTATATTATTCATAATATAAGGTGACCTAATCGGGTCTCTGATTGCCCTATCCGAGACCTTTAGTACTGCATTTTACTCGCCATTTCATGCGCTTTAAGATGCCGCCTCGACCATACGCTATCTGAAATAGGAGCGCCGTAAATTGAGCAAATGTGATAGAATTACGCAGAATTCTTATATTAATCGTAATATAAGATGACCTAATCGGGTCTCTGATTGCCCTATCCGAGCAGTTTAGTACTGCATTTTACTCGTCATTTCATGCGCTTTAAGATGCCGCTTCGCCCAATACACTATCTGAAATAGGAGCGACGTAATTTGAACAAATGTGATAGAATTACGCTGAATTCTTATATTAATCATAATATAACTAGACCTAATCGGGTCTCTGATTGCCCTATCCGAGAAGTTTAGTAGTGCATCTTACTCGTCATTTCATGCGCTTTAAGATGCCGCCACGCCAAATACACTATCTGAAATAGGAGCGACTTAAATTGAACAAATGTGATAGAATCTCGCTGAATTCTCATATTTACCATAATATAAAATGATCTAATCGGGTCTCTGATTGCCCTATCATAGAAGTTTAGTAGTGCATTTTACTCGCCATTTCATGCGCTTTAAGGTGCCGCCCAGCCCAATGCGCTATCTGAAATTGGAGCTACGTAAATTGAACAAACGTGTTAGAAGTACGCAGAATTCTTATATTAACCATAATCTAAAATGATCTAATCGGGTCTCTGATTGCCCTATCCTAGAAGTTTAATAGTGCATTTTGGTCGGCATTTCATGCGCTTTAAGGTGCCGCTTATCCCGATACGCTATCTGAAGTTGGAGCGACGTAAATTGAACAAATGTGATAGAATTACGCAGAATTCTTATATTAATCATAATATAAGATGATCTAATCGGGTCTCTGATTGCCCTATCCTAGAAGTTCAATAGTGCATTTTACTCGCCATTTCATGCGCTTTAAAATGCCGCCTATCTCAATACGATATCGCGTGTAGGAGCGACGTGAATTGGACAAATGTGATAGAAGTACGCAGAATTCTTATATTAACAATAATATAAAATGATCTAATCGGGTCTCTGCTTGCCCTATCATAGAAGGTTCGTAGTGCGTTTTACTCGCCATTCCACGCGCTTTAAGATGCCGCCTAACCCAATACGCTATCTGATATAGGAGCGACGTATATTGAAAAAATGTGATAGAATTTCGCTGTATTCTTATATTAACCATAATATAATATGATCTATTTGGGTCTCTGATTGCCCTATCATGGAAGGTTAGTAGTGCATTTTCTCTTTATTCCACGCGCTTTAAGGTGCCGCCTAGCCCAATATACTATCTGAAATAGGAGCGTCGTAAATTGAACAAATGTGATAGTATTACGCAGAATTCTTATATTAACCATAATATAAAATGATCTAATCGGGTCTCTGTTTGCCTTATGCGAGAAGTTTAATAGTACATTTTACTCGACATTTCATGCGCTCTATGATTCCGCCTGGCCCAATATGCTATCTGAAATAGGTGCGACGTAAATTGAAAAATGTGATAAAATGACGGTAAATTCTTATATTAAGAATAATATATAATGATATAATCGGGTCTCCGATTGCCCTATCCTAGAAGTTTAGTAGTGCATTTTACTCGACATATCGTGCCCATTAACATGCCGCTTAGACCAATACGCTATCTGAAATAGGAGCGACGTAAATTGGACAAACGTGATAGAATTACGCTGAATTCTTATATTAACCATAATATAAAATGATCTAATCCGATCTCTGATGTCCCTATCATAGAAGTTTAATCGTGCATTTTACTCGTCATTTCATGCGCTTTGAGGTGCCGCGTAGCGCAATGCGCTATCTGAAATTGGAGCTACGTCAATTGAACAAATGTGATAGAATTTCGCGGAATTCTTATATTAACCGTAATATAAAATGATCTAATCGGGTCTGTGATTGCCCTATCATAGAAGTTTAATAGTGCATGGCTCGTCTTTCCATGTGCTTTAAGGTGCCTCCTAGCCAAATACGCTATCTGAAATTGGAGCTACGTAATTTGAACAAATGTGATAGAATTACGCAGAATTCTTATATTAACCATAATATAATACGATCTATTCTGGCTTCTGATTGCCCTATCATAGAAGTTTGATAGTGCATTTTACTCGTCATTTCATGCGCTTTAAGGTGCCGCTCAGTCCAATACGCTATCTGAAAGAGGAGCGACACAAATTGAAAAAATGTGATAGAAGTACGCAGAAATCTTATATTAACCATAATATAAAAAGATCTAATCGGGTCTCAGATTGCACAATCATAGAAGGTTAGTAGTGCATTTTACTCGCCATTCCATGTGCTTTTAGATGCCGCCTAACCCAATACGCTATCTGAAATAGGAGCCACGTAAATTGAACAAATGTGATACAATTTCGCTGAATTCTTATATTAACCATAATATAAAATTATCTAATCGGGTCCCTGATTGCCCTATCGTAGAAGGTTAGTAGTGCATTTTACTCGACATTTCATGCGCTTTAAGGTGCCGCCTAGTCCAATACGCTATGTGGAATAGGGGCGGCGTAAATTGAACAAATGTGATAAAATTACGTTGAATTCTTATATTAACCATAATATAATACGATCTATTCGGGTCTCTGATTGCCCTATCATAGAAGTTGAATAGTGCATTTTACTCGTCATTTCATGCGCTTTAAGGTGCCGCATATCCCAATACGCTATCTGAAATCGGAGCGACGTAAATTGAACAAACGTGATAGAATTACGCAGAATTCTTATATTAACAATAATATAAAATGATCCAATCGGGTCCCTGATTGCCCTATCCTAGAAGTTTAATAGTGCATTTTGCTCGTCATTTCAATCGCTTTAAGGTGTCGCCTAGCCCAATACGCTATCGGATATAGGAGCGACATAAATTGAACAAGTGTGATGGCATTACGCAGAATTTTTATATTAACCATAATATAATACGATCTATTCGGGTCTCTGATTGCCCTATCATATAAGTTTAATATTGGATTTTACTCGTCATTTCATGCGCTTTAAGATGCCACCTAGCCCAATAAGCTATCTGAAATTGGAGCTACGTAAATTGAATAGACGTGATAGAATTATGCAGAATTCATATATTAACCATAATATAATACGATGTATTCGGGTCTCTGATTGCCCTATCATAGAAGTTTAATAGTGCATTTTAGTCATCATTTCATGCGCTTTAAGGTGCCGCCTAGCCCAATACGCTATCTGAAATAAGTGCGACGTAAATTGAACAATTGTGATAGAAATTTGCTGAATTCTTATATTAACCATAATATAATACGATGTATTCGGGTCTCTGATTGCCCTATCATAGAAGTTTAATAGTGCATTTTACTCGTCCTTTCATGTGCTTTAAGGTGCCGCCTAGCCCAGTACGCTATCTGAAATAGGAGCGACGAAAATTGAACAAATGTGATAGAATTTTGCTGAATTCTTATATTAACCATAATATAAGATGACCTAATCGGGTCTCTGGTTGCCCTATCCGAGAAGTTTAGTAGTGCATTTTACTCGACATTTCATGCGCTTTAAGGTGCCGCCTAGCCCAATACGCTATCTGAAATAGGGGCGACGTAAACTGAACAAATCTGATAGAATTATGCAGAATTCTTATATTAACCATAATATAAAACGATCTAATAGGGTCTCTGATTGCCCTGTCATAGAAGTTTAATAGTGCATTTTACTCGTCAGTCCATGCGCTTTAAGATGTCGCCTATCCCAATACGCTATCTGAAATAGGAGCGACGTAAATTGAACAAATTTGATAGAATTACGCTGCATCCTTATATTAATCAAAACATAAGATGACCTTATAGGGTCTCTGATTGCCTTATCCCAGAAGTTTAATAGTGCATTGTACTCGACATTTCATGCGCTTTAAGGTGCCGCTTAGCCCAATACGCTATCTGAAGTAGGAGCGACGTAAATTGAACAAATGTGATTGAATTTCGCTGAATTCTTATATTAACCATAACATAGAATGATCTAATCGGGTCTCTGATTGCCCTATCATAGAAGTTCGATAGTGCATTTTGCTCGTCATTTCTTGCGCTTTAAGGTGCCGCCTAGCCCAATACGCTATCTGAAATAGGAGCGACATAAATTGAACAAATGTGATAGAATTACGCAGAATTCTTATATTAACCATAATATAGAATGATCTAATCGGCTCTCTGATTGCCCTATCATAGAAGTTTTATAGTGCATTTTACTCGCCATTCCATGCGCTTTAAGGTGCCGCCTATCCCAATACGCTATCTGAAATAGGAGCGACGTAAATTGAAAAAATGTGATAGAATTTCGCTGAATTCTTATATTAACCATAATATAGAATGATCTAATCGGGTCTCTGATTGCTCTATCATAGAAGTTTAATACTGCATTTTACTCGTCATTTCATGCGCTTTAAGGTGCCGCCTAGCCCAATACGCTATCTGAAATAGGGGCGACATAAATTGAACAAATGTGATAAAATTACGTTGAATTCTTATATTAACAATAATATAAAATGATCTAATCGGGTCTCAGATTGCCCTGTCCGAGAAGTTTAGTAGTGCATTTTACTCGACATTTCCTGCGGTTTAAGTTGCCGCCTAGTCCAATACGCTATCTGAAATAGGAGCTACATAAATTGAACTAACGTGATAGAATTACGCAGAATTCTTATATTAACCATAATATAATACGATCTATTCGGGTCTCCGATTGCCCTATCATAGAAGTACAATAGTGCATTTTACTCGTCATTTCTTGCGCTTTAAGGTGCCATCTAGGCCAATACGCTATCTGAAATAGGAGCCACATAAATTGAACAAATGTGATAGAATTATGCAGAATTCTTATATTAACCATAATATAGAATGATCTATTCGGGTCTCTGATTGCCCTATCATAGAAGTTTTATAGTGCATTTTACTGGCCATTCCATGCGCTTTAAGGTGCCGCCTATCCCAATACGCTATCTGAAATAGGAGCGACGTAAATTGAACAAATGTGATAGAATTTCGCTGAATTCTTATATTAACCATAATATAGAATGATCTAATCGGGTCTCTGATTGCCGTCTACGAGAAGGATAGTAGTGCATTTTATTCGCCACTTCATGTGCCTTAAGATGCCGCCTAGCTCAATACGATATCTGGTGTAGGAGCGACATGAATTGGACAAATGTGATAGAGTTACGATGAATTCTTAAATTAACAATAATATAAGATGATTTAATCGGCTCTCCGTTTGCCCTACCCTAGATGTTTAATAGTGATTTTTACTCGACATTTCATGCGCTTTAAGATGCCACCTTGCTCAATACGATATCTGAAATGGGAGCTACGTAAATTCAACAAATGTGATTGAATTACGATAAATTCTAAAATTAACCATAATATAAAATGATCTAATCGGCTCCCTGTTTGCCCTACCCTCGAAGTTTAATAGTGCATTTTACTCGACATTTCATGCGCTTTAAGATGCCGCCTAGCCCAATACGCTATCTGAAATAGGAGCGACGTGAATTGAACAAATGTGATAGAATTTCGCTGAATTCTTAAATGAACCATAATATAATATGATCTAATCGGGTCTCCGTTTGCCCTACCCTAGAAGTTTAATAGTGCATTTTGCTCGACATTTCATGCGCTTTAGGATGCCACCTAGCCCAATACGCTATCTGAAATAGGAGCGACATAAATTGAACAAATGTGATAGAATTACGCAGAATTCTTATATTAACCATAATATAATACGATCTATTCTGGTTTCTGATTGCCCTATCATAGAAGTTTAATAGTGCATTTTAGTCATCATTTCATGCGCTTTAAGGTGCCACCTAGCCCAATACGCTATCTGAAATAAGTGCGACGTAAATTGAACAAATGTGATAGAAATTTGCTGTATTCTTATATTAACCATAATATAATATGATCTATTCGGGTCTCTGATTGCCCTATCATGGAAGTTTAATAGTGCACTTCACTCGTCATTTCATGCGCTTTAAGGTGCCGCCTAGCCCAATACGCTATCTGAAATAGGAGCGACGTAAATTGAACAAATGTGATAGAATTTTGCTGAATTCTTATATTGACCATAATATAATATGATCTATTCGGGTCTCTGATTGCCCTATCATGGAAGTTTAATAGTGCACTTCACTCGTCATTTCATGCGCTTTAAGGTGCCGCCTAGCCCAGTATGCTATCTGAAATAGGAGCGACGTAAATTGAACAAATGTGATAAAATTACGCTGAATTCTTATATTAACCATAATATAATACGATCTATTCGGGTCTCTGATTGCCCTATCATAGAAGTTTAATAGTGAATTTTACTCGTCATTTAATGCGCTTTACGGTGCCGCCTAACTCGATACGCTATCTGAAATAGGAGCGACATAAATTGACAAATGTGATAGAAGTACGCAGAATACTTATATTAACAATAATATAGATGATCTAATCGGGTCTCTGATTGCCCTATCATAGAAGGTTCGTAGTGCATTTTACTCGCCATTCCACGCCCTTTAAGATGCCGCCTAACCCAATACGCTATCTGAAATAGGAGCAACGTAAGGTGAACAAATGTGATAGAATTACGCTGAATTCTTATATTAATCATAATATAAGGAGACCTAATCGGGTCTTTGATTGCCCTATCCGAGCAGTTTAGTACTGAATTTTACTCGTCATTCCATGCGCTTTAAGGTGCCGCCTAGTCCAATGCGCTATCTGAAATTGGAGCGACGTAATTTGTACAAACGTGATAGAATTACGCAGAATTCTTATATTAACCATAATATAATTCGATCTATTCGGGTCTCTGATTGCCCTATCACAGAAGCTTAATAGTGCATTTTACTCGTCATTCCATGCGCGTTAAGGTGCCGCCGAGCCCAATACGCTATCAGAAATTGGAGCGACGTAAATTGAACAAATGTGATAGTATTTCGCTGCATTCTTATATTAACCATAATTTAAAATGATCTAAACGGGTCTCTGATTGCCCTATCATAGAAGTTTAATAGTGCATTTTACTCGCCACTTCGTACGCTTTAAAGTGCCGCCAAGCCCAATACGGTATCTGAAATAGGAGCGACACAAATTGAACAAATGTGATAGAATTACGCAGAATTCTTGTATTAACCATAATATAGAATGATCTAATCGGGTCTTTGATTGCCCTATCATTGAAGGATAGTGGTGCATTTTACTCGTTATTCCACGCTCTTTAAGATGCCGCCTAGCCCAATACACTATCTGAAATTGGGGCTACGTAAATTAGACAAGTGTGATAGAGTTTCGCTGAATTCTTAAATTAACCATAATATAAAATGATGTAATCGGGACTCTGTTTGCCCTACCCTAGAAATTTAATAGTGCATTTTACTCGATATGTCATGCGCTTTAAGATGCTACCTAGCCCAATGCGCTATCTGAAATAGGGGCGACGTAAATTGAACAAATGTGATAAAAGTTCGCTGAATTCGTATTTTAACCATAATATAAGATGACCTAATCGGGTTTCTGATTGCCCTATCCGAGAAGTTTATTAGTGCATTTTACTCGACTTTTCATGCGCTTTAAGATGCCGCCTAGCACAATACGCTATCTGAAATTGGAGCTACATAAATTGAACAAACGTGATAGATTTACGCAGAATTCTTATATTAACCATACTATAATACGATCTATTCGGTTCTCTGATTGCCCTAAAATAGAAGTTTAATAGTGCATTTTACTCGTCATTTCATGCGCTTTATGATGCCGCCTAGCCCAATACGTTGTCTGAAATAGGCGCGACGTAAATTGAACAAATGTGATAGAATTGCGCTGAATTCTTATATTAACCATAATATAAAATGATCTAATTGGGTCTCTGATGGCCGTATCCGAGAAGGATAGTAGTGCATTTTATTCGCCATTTCATGCGCTTTAAGATGCCGTCTAGCTCAATACGATATCTGGTGTAGGAGCGACGTAAATTGACCAAATGTGATAGAATTACCCAGAATTCTTATATTAACCATAATATAATATGATATATTCGGATCTCTGATTGCCCTATCATAGAAGTTTAATAGTGCATTTTACTCGACATTTCATGCGCTTTAAGATGCCGCTTAGCCCAATACGCTATCTGAAACAGGAGCGGCATAAATTGCACAAATGCGATAAAATTTCGCTGAATTACTATATTAACCATAATATAAGATGACCTAATCGGGTCTCTGATTGCCCTATCCTAGAAGTTTAGTAGTACATCTTACTCGACATTTCATGCGCTTTAAGATGCCGCTTAGCCCAATACGCTATCTGAAGTAGGAGCGACGTTAATTAAACAAATGTGATAGAATTACGCTGCATTCATATATAAACCATAATATAATATGATCTATTCGGGTCTTTGATTGCCCTATAATAGAAGCTTGATAGTGCATTTTACTCGACATTTCATGCGCTTTAAGGTGCCGCCAAGCCCAATACGCTATCTGAAATAGGAGCGACGTAAATTGAACAAATGTGATACAATTATGCAGAATTCTTATATTAACCATAATATAAAATGATCTAATCGGGTCTCTCATTGCCCTATCATAGAAGGTTAGTAGTGCATTTTACTCGCCATTCCACGCGCTTTAAGATGCCGCCTAGACCAATATACTATCTGAAATAGCAGCTACTTAAATTGAACAAATGTGATAGAATTGCGCTGAATTCTTATATTAACCATAATATAAAATGATCTAATTAGGTCTCTGATGGCCGTATCCGAGAAGGATAGTAGTGCATTTTATTCGCCATTTCATGCGCTTTAAGAGGCCGTCTAGCTCAATACGATATCTGGTGTAGGAGCGACGTAAATTGACCAAATGTGATAGAATTACCCAGAATTCTTATATTAACCCTAATATAATATGATATATTCGGATCTCTGATTGCCCTATCATAGAAGTTTAATAGTGCATTTTACTCGTCATTTCATGCGCTTTAAGATGCCGCCTAGCCCAACACGCTATCTGAAATAGGAGCGACGTAAATTGAACAAATGTGATAGAATTACGCAGAATTCTTATATTAACCATAATATAATATGATCTACTTGGATCTCTGATTGCCCTATCATGGAAGGTTAGTAGTGCATTTTACTCGCTATTCCGCGCGCTTTAAGGTGCCGCCTAGCCCAATACGCTATCTGAAATAGGAGCGACGTAAATTGAAAAAATGTGATAGAATTTCGCTGAATTCTTATATTAACCATAATATAATATGATCTATTTGGGTCTCTGATTTCCCTATCGTGGAAGGTTAGTAGTGCATTTTGCTCGTCATTCCACGCACTTTAAGATGCCGCCTAGCCCAATACGCTATCTGAAATAGGACTGACGTAAATTGAACAAATGTGATAGAATTTCGCTGAATTCTTATATTAACCATAATATAATATGATCTATTTGGGTCTCTGATTTCCCTATCGTGGAAGGTTAGTAGTGCATTTTGCTCGTCATTCCACGCACTTTAAGATGCCGCCTAGCCCAATACGCTATATGAAATAGGACTGACGAAAATTGAACAAATGTGATAGAATTACGCAGAATTCTTATATTAACCATAATATAATATGATCTATTTGGGTCTCTGATTGCCCTATCATGGAAGGTTAGTAGTGCATTTTACTCGTTATTCCACGCGCTTTAAGGTGCCGCCTAGCCCAATATACTATCTGAAATAGGAGCGACGTAATTTGAACGAAAGTGATAGAATTACGCTGAATTCTTATATTAATCATAATATAAGAAGACCTAATCAGGTCTTTGATTGCCCTATCCGAGAAGTTTAGTACTGCATTTTACTCGTCATTCCATGCGCTTTAAGGTGCCGCTTAGCCCAATACGCTATCTGAAATAGGAGCGACGTAAATTGAACAAATGTGATAGAATTAAGCAGAATTCTTATGTTAACCATAATTTAAAATAACCTAATCGGATCTCTGATTGCCCTATCCGAGAAGTTTAGCTGTGCATTTTACTCGCCATTCCACGCGCGTTAAGATACCGCCTAGCCCAACACGCTATCTGAAATAGGAGCGACGTAAATGGAACAAATGTGATAGAATTACGCAGAATTCTTATATTAACCATAATATAATATGATCTACTTGGATCTCTGATTGCCCTATCATGGAAGTTTAGTACTGCATTATACTCGTCATTCCATGCGCTTTAAGGTGCCGCTTAGCCCAATACGCTATCTGAAATAGGAGCGACGTAAATTGAACAAATGTGATAGAATTACGCATAATTCTTATATTAACCATAATATAATATGATCTACTTGGATCTCTGATTGCCCTATCATGGAAGGTTAGTAGTGCATTTTACTCGCTATTCCACGCGCTTTAAGGTGCCGCCTAGCCCAATATACTATCTGAAATAGGAGCGACGTAATTTGAACAAATGTGATAGAATTACGCTGAATTCTTATATTAATCATAATATAAGAAGACCTAATCGGGTCTTTGATTGCCCTATCCGAGAAGTTTAGTAGTGCATTTTGCTCGACATGTCATGCGCTTTAAGATGTCGCCTCGCCCTATACGCTATCTGAAATAGGAGCGACGTAAAGTGAACAAGTGTGATAGAATTACGCAGAATTCTTATATTAACCATAATATAAAATGATCTAATCGGGTCTCTGTTTGCCCTATCATTGAAGGTTAGGTGTGCATTTTACTCGTCATTCCACGCTCTTTAAGATTCCGCCTAGCCCAATATACTATCTGAAATAGGAGCGACGTAATTTGAACAAATGTGATAGAATTACGCTGAATTCTTATATTAATCATAATATAAGAAGACCTAATCGGGTCTCTGATTGCCCTATCCGAGAAGTTTAGTAGTGCATTTTACTCGACATATCATGGGCTTTAAGATGTCGCCTCGCCCTATACGCTATCAGAAATAGGAGTGACGTAAATTGACCAAATGTGATAGAATTACGCAGAATTCTTATATTAACCATAATTTAAAATGACCTAATCGGGTCTCTGATTGCCCTATCCGAGAAGTTTAGTAGTGCATTCTGCTCGACATTTCATGCGCTTTAAGATGCCGCCACACCCAACGCGCTATCTGAAATAGGAGCGACGTAAATTGGACAAATGTGATAGAATCTCGCTGAATTCTCATATTTACCATAATATAAAATGATCTAATCGGGCCTCTGATTGCCCTATCATAGAAGTTTGGTAGTGCATTTTACTCGCCATTTCATGCGCTTTAAGGGGCCGGCCAGCCCAATGCGCTATCTGAAATTGGAGCTACGTAAACTGAACAAACGTGTTAGAAGTACGCAGAATTCTTATATTAACCATAATCTAAAATGATCTAATCGGGTCTCTGATTGCCCTATCCTAGAAGTTTAATAGTGCATTTTGGTCGGCATTTCATGCGCTTTAAGGTGCCGCTTATCCCGATACGCTATCTGAAGTTGGAGCGACGTAAATTGAACAAATGTGATATAATTACGCAGAATTCTTATATTAATCATAATATAAGATGATCTAATCGGGTCTCTGATTGCCCTATCCTAGAAGTTTAATAGTGCATTTTACTCGCCATTTCATGCGCTTTAAAATGCCGCCTATCTCAATACGATATCGCGTGTAGGAGCGACGTGAATTGGACAAATGTGATAGAGTTACGATGAATACTTAAATAAACAATAATATAAGATGATCTAATCGGGATTCTGATTGCCCTATCCTAGAAGTTTAGTAGTGCATTTTACTCGATATTCCATGCGCTTTAAGGTGCCGCCTAGTACAAAACGCTATCTGAAATAGGTACGACGTAAATTCAACAAATTTGATAGAATTTCGCTGAATTCTTATATTAACCAAAATATAAAATGATCTAATCGGGTCCTGATTGCCCTATCCGAGAAGTTTAGTAGTGCATTTTACTCGTCATTTCATGCGTTTTAAGATGCCGCCCAGCCCAATACGTTATCTGAAATTGAAGCGTCGTAAATTGAACAAATGTGATAGAATTACGCAGAATTCTTATATTAACCATAATTTAAAATGATCTAATCGGGTCTCTGGTTGCCCTATCATAGAAGTTTAATCGTTCATTTTACTCGCCATTTCATGCGCTTTAAGGTGCCGCCTAGCCCAATACGCTATCTGAAATTGGAGCTACGTAAGTTGAACAAGCGTGATAGAAGTACGCAGAATTCTTATATTAACCATAATATAATACGATCTATTCGGGTCTCTGATTGCCCTATCATAGAAGTTTAATAGTGCATTTTACTCGTCATTTCATGCTCTTTAAGGAGCCGCCTAACCCAATACGCTATCTGAAATAGGAGCGACATAAATTGACAAATGAGATAGAAGTACGCAGAATTCTTATATTAACAATAATATAAAATGATCTAATCGGGTCTCTGCTCGCCCTATCATAGAAGGTTCGTAGTGCATTTTACTCGCCATTCCACGCGCTTTTAGATGCCGCCTAACCCAATACGCTATCTGAAATAGGAGCGACGTATATTGAAAAAATGTGATAGAATTTCGCTGAATTCTTATATTAACCATAATATAATATGATCTATTTGGGTCTCTGATTGCCCTATCGTGGAAGGTTAGTAGTGCATTTTACTCGTCATTCCACGCGCTTTAAGATGCCGCCTAGCCCATTACGCTATCTGAAATAGGAGCGACGTAAATTGAACAAATGTGATAGAATTACGCAGAATTCTTATCTTAACCATAATATAATATGATCTATTTGGGTCTCTGATTGCCCTATCATGGAAGGTTAGTAGTGCATTTTACTCTTTATTCCACGCGCTTTAAGGTGCCGCCTCGCCCAATATACTATCTGAAATAGGAGCGTCGTAAATTGAACAAATGTGATAAAATTTCGCTGGATTCTTATATTAACCATAATATAAGCTGACCTAATCGGGTCTATGTTAGTCCTACCCTAGAAGTTTGGTAGTGCACCTTACTCGTCATTGCATGCGCCTTAAGATGCCGCCTAGCCAAATACGCTATCTGAAATTGCAGCTACGTAAATTGAACGAACGTGATAGAATTACGCAGAATTCTTATATTAACCATAATATAATACGATCTATTCGGGGCTCTTATTGGCCTACCACAGAAGTTTAATACTGCATTTTACTCGCCATTTCATGCGCTTTAAGGTGCCGCCTAGTCTAACACGCTATCTGAAATAGGAGCGACATAAATTGAACAAATGTGATAAAATTACGCAGAATTCTTACAATAACCGTAATATAATACGATCTATTCGGGTCTCTGATTGCCCTATCATAGAAGTTTAATGGTGCATGTTACTCGTCATTTCATGCGCTTTAAGGTGCCGCCTAGCCCACTACGCTATCTGAAATAGGAGCGACACAAATTGAACAAATGTGATAGAATTACACTGCATCCTCATATTAATCATAATACAAGATGACCTGATCGGGTCTCTGATTGCCCTATTCTAGAAGCTTAGTATTGCATTTTACTCGTCATTTCATGTGCTTTAAGGTGCAGCCTATCCCAATACGCGATCAGAAATTAGAGCTACGTAAATTAAACAAATGTGATAGAGTTACGACGAATTCTTAAATTAACTATAATGTACGACGATCTAATCGGGTCTCTGATTGCCCCATTCTAGAAGTTTAGTAGTGCACTTTACTCAACATTTCATGAGCTTTAAGATGCCGCATAGACGAATACGCTATCTGAAGCAGCAGCGACGTAAATTGAACAAATGTGATAGAATTACGCAGAATTCTTATATTAACAATAATATAAAATGATCTAATCGGGTCTCTGATTACCGTATCACTGAAGTTTAGTAGTGCATTTTAATCGGCATCTCATGCCCTTTAAGATTCTGCTTAGCCCAATACGCTATCTGAAATAGGAGCGACGTAAATTGAACAAATGTGATAGAATTACGCTGCATCCTTATATTAATCATAATATAAGATGACCTGATCGGGTACCTGATTCCCAGATCCTAGAAGTTTAGTATTGCATTTTACTCGTCATTTCATGCGCTTTAAGGTGCACCCTATCCCAATACGCGATCTGAAATTAGAGCTACGTAAATTAAACTAATGTGATAGAGTTACGACGAATTCTTAAATTAACCTTAATATACGACGATCTAATCGGGTCTCTGATTGCCCCATCCTAGAAGTTTAGTAGTACACTTTACTCGACATTTCATGCGCTTTAAGATGCCGCTTAGACGAATACGCAACCTGAAGCAGGAGCGACGTAAATTGAACAAATGTGATAGAATTATGCAGATTTCTTATATTAACCATAACATAATATGATCTATTCGGGTCTCTGATTGCCCTATCATAGAAGTTTAGTAGTGCATTTCACTAGTCATTTCATGCGCTTTAAGGTGCCGCCTAGCCCAGCACGCTATCTGAAATAGGGGCGACGTAAATTGAATAAATGTGATAGAATTACGCGGAATTCTTATATTAACCATAATTTAAAATGACCTTGTCGGGTCTGTGATTGCCCTATCCGAGAAGTTTAGTAGTGCATTTTACTCGACATTTCATGCGCTTTAAGATGCCACCTAGTGCAAAACGCTATCTGAAATAGGAGCGACATAAATTGAACAAATGTGATAAAATTACGTTGAATTCTTATATTAACAATAATACAGAATGATCTAATCGGGTCTCTGATTGCACTCTCATAGAAGTTTACTAGTGCATTTCACTCGACATTTCATGCGCTTTAAGATGCCACCTAGCCCAATACGCTATCTGAAATAGGGGCGACGTAAATTGAACAAATGTGATAGAATTACGCAGAATTGTTATATTAACCATAATTTAAGATGATCTAATCGGGTCTCTGATTGCCCTGTTACAGAAGTTCAGCAGTGCATTTTACTCGTCATTTCATGCGCTTTAAGGCGCCGTCTAGCCCAATCCGCTATCTGAAATTGGAGCAGCGTAAATTGAATAAATGTGATAGAGTTACGCAGAATTCTTATATAAACCATAATATAAAATGATCTCATCGGGTCTCTGATTGCCCTATCAAAGAAGTTTAGTACTGCATTTTACTCGTCACGCCATGCGCTTTAAGGTGCCGCCTAGCCCAATACGCTATCTGAAATAGGAGCGACGTAAATTGAACAAATGTGATAGAATTTTGCTGAATTCTTATATTAACCATAATATAAGATGACCTAATCGGGTCTCTGGTTGCCCTGTCATAGAAGTTTAATAGTGCATTTTACTCGTCAGTCCATGCGCTTTAAGGTGCCATCTAGGCCAATACGCTATCTGAAATAGGAGCCACATAAATTGAACAAATGTGATAGAATTATGCAGAATTCTTATATTAACCATAATATAGAATGATCTGTTCGGGTCTCTGATTGCCCTATCATAGAAGTTTTATAGTGCATTTTACTGGCCATTCCATGCGCTTTAAGGTGCCGCCTATCCCAATACGCTATCTGAAATAGGAGCGACGTAAATTGAACAAATGTGATAGAATTTCGCTGAATTCTTATATTAACCATAATATAGAATGATCTAATCGGGTCTCTGATTGCCGTCTACGAGAAGGATAGTAGTGCATTTTATTCGCCACTTCATGTGCCTTAAGATGCCGCCTAGCTCAATACGATATCTGGTGTAGGAGCGACATGAATTGGACAAATGTGATAGAGTTACGGTGAATTCTTAAATTAACAATAATATAAGATGATTTAATCGGCTCTCCGTTTGCCCTACCCTCGATGTTTAATAGTGATTTTTACTCGACATTTCATGCGCTTTAAGATGCCACCATGCTCAATACGATATCTGAAATGGGAGCTACGTAAATTCAACAAATGTGATTGAATTACGATAAATTCTAAAATTAACCATAATATAATATGATCTAATCGGGTCTCCGTTTGCCCTGCCCTAGAAGTTTAATAGTGCATTTTGCTCGACATTTCATGCGCTTTAGGATGCCACCTAGCCCAATACGCTATCTGAAATAGGGGCGACGTAAATTGCACAAATGTGATAAAATTTCGCTGAATTCTTATATTAACCATAATATAAGATCACCTAATCGGGTCTCTGATTGCCCTATCCGAGAAGTTTAGTAGTGCATTTTATTCGACACTTCATGCGCTTGAAGATGCCGCCTAGTCCAATACGCTCTGAAATTGGAGCTACGTAAATTGAACAAACGTGATAGAATTACGCAGAATTCTTATATTAACCATAATATAATACGATCTATTCGGGTCTCTGATTGCCCTATTATAGAAGTTTAATAGTGCATTTTACTCGTCATTCCATGCGCTTTAAGGTGCCGCCTAGCCCAATACGCTATTTGAAATAGGAGCGAAGTAAATTGAACAAATGTGATAGAATTACGCTGAGTTCTTATATTAATCATAATATAAGATGATCTAATCGGGTCTCTGATTGCCCTACATAGAAGTTTAATAGTGCATTTTACTCGACATTTCATGCGCTTTCAGATGCCACCTAGCCCAATACGCTATCTGAAATAGGGGCGACGTAAATTGAACAAATGTGATAAAATTACGTTGAATTCTTATATTAACAATAATATAAAATGATCTAATCGGGTCTCTGGTTACCCTATCATTGAAGTTTAATAGTGCATTTTACTCGTCATTTCATGCGCTTTATGGCGCCGCTTGGCCTAATACGCTATCTGAAATAGGAGCGACGTATATTGAACAAATGTGATAGAATTTCGCTGAATTCTTATATTAAGCATAATATAAGATGACCTAATCGGTTCTCTGAATGCCCTATCCGAGAAGTTTAGTAGTGCATTTTACTCGACATGTCATGCGCTTGAAGATGCCGCCTGGCCCAATACGCTATCTGAAATAGGAGCGACGTAAATTGAACAAATTTGATAGAATTACGCTGCATCCTTATATTAATCAAAACATAAGATGACCTTATAGGGTCTCTGATTGCCCTATCCCAGAAGTTTAATAGTGCATTGTACTCGACATTTCATGCGCTTTAAGGTGCCACCTAGCCCAATACGCTATCTGGAATAGGGGCGGCGTAAATTGAACAAATGTGATAAAATTACGTTGAATTCTTATATTAACCATAATATAATACGATCTATTCGGGTCTCTGATTGCCCTATCATAGAAGTTTAATAGTACATTTTACTCGTCATTTCATGCGCTTTAAGGTGCCGCCAAGCCCAATACGCTATCTGAAATAGGAGCGACGTAAATTGAACAAACGTGATAGAATTACGCAGAATTCTTATATTAACAAAAATATAAAATGATCTAATCGGTTCTCTGATTGCCATATGATAGAAGTTTGATAGTGCATTTTACTCGCCATTTCATGCGCTTTAAGGTGCCGCATAGCACAATACGCTATCTGAAATCGGAGCGACGTAAATTGAACAAACGTGATAGAATTACGCAGAACTCTTATATTAACAATAATATAAAATGATCCAATCGGGTCCCTGATTGCCCTATCACAAAAGGTTAATAGTGCATTTTACTCGTCACTCCACGCGCTTTAAGATGCCGCCTCGAGCAATATACTGTCTGAAATAGGAGCGTCGTAAATTGAACAAATGTGATAGAATTACGCAGAATTCTTATATTAAACATAACATAAACTGATCTAATCGGGTCTCTGATTGCCCTATCATAGAAGGTTAGTAGTGCATTTTACTCGTCATTTCATGCCGTTTAAGGTGCCGCTTAGCCCAATACGCTATCTGAAATAGGAGCGACGTAAATTGAACAAATGTGATAGAGTTTCGCTGAATTCTTATATTAACCATAATATAAGATGATCTAATCGGGTCTCTGTTGGCCTACCCTAGAATTTTAATAGTGCACTGTACTCGACATTTCATGCGCTTTATGGTGCAACCTAGCCCAATCCGCTATCTGAAATTGGAGCTACGTGAATTGAACAAATGTGATGGAATTACGCACAATTCTTATATTAACCGTAATATAAAATGCTATAATCGGGTCTCTGATAGCCCTATCATAGAAGGTTAGTAGTGCATTTTACTCGTCATTCCATACGCCTTAAGATGTCGCCTATCCCAATACGCTATCTGAAATAAGAGCGACGTAAATTGAACAAATGTGATAGAGTTTCGCTGAATTCTTATATTAACCATAATATATAATGATCTAATCGGGTCTCTGATTGCCCTATCATAGAAGCTTAATAGTGCATTGTACTCGTCATTCCACGCGCTTTAAGATGCCGCCTCGCCCAATATACTGTCTGAAATAGGAGCGTCGCAAATTGAACAAACGTGATAAAATTACGCAGAATTCTTATATTAAACATAATATAAAATGTTCTAATCTGGTCTCTGTTTGCCCTACCCTACAACTTTAATAGTGCATTTTACTCGACATTCGATGCGCTTTAAGATGCCAGCTAGCCCAACACGCTATCTAAAATAGGGGCGACGTAAATTGAACAAATGTGATAAAATTACGCTGAATTCTTATAATAACAATAATATGAAAAGGTTCTAATCGGGTCTCTGATTGCCCTAACATACAAGCTTAATAGTGCATTTTACTCGTCATTTCATGCGCTTTAAGGTGCCGCTTAGCCCAATAGGCTATCTGAAATAGGAGCGACGTAAATTGAACAAATGTGATAGATTTACGCAGAATTCTTATATTAACCATAATATAAGATGATCTAATCGGGTCTCTGATTGCCCTATCCTAGAAGCTTAGTAGTGCATTTTACTTGACAATTCATGCGCTTTAAGATGCCGCTTAGCCGAATACGCTATCTGAAGTAGGAGCGACGTAAATTGAACAAATGTGACAGAATTACGCTAAATTCTTATAATAACCATAATATAAAATGATCTAATGGGGTCTCTGATTACCCTATCATAGAAGCTTAGTAGTGCATTTTAATCGACATTTCATGCCCTTTAAGATTCAGCTTAGCCCAATACGCTATCTGAAATAGGAGCGACCTAAATCGAGTAAATATGGTTCAATTACGCTGGATTCTTATATTAACAGTAATATAAAATGAACTAATCGGGTCTCTGATTACCCTATCATAGCAGTTTAATAGTGCATTTTACTCGACATTCCACGCGCTTTAAGATGCAGCCTATCCCAATACGCTATCTGAAATAGGGGCGACGTAGATTGAACAAATGTGATAAAATTACGCTGCATTCTTAAATTAACAATAATATAAAATGATCTAATCGTGTCTCCGATTGCCCTATCATACAAGCTTAATAGTGCATTTTACTCGTCATTTCATGCGCTTTAAGGTGCCGCTTAGCCCAATAGGCTATCTGAAATAGGAGCGACGTAAATTGAACAAATGTGATAGATTTACGCAGAATTCTTATATTAACCATAATATAAGATGATCTAATCGGGTCTCTGATTGCCCTATCCTAGAAGCTTAGTAGTGCATTTTACTTGACAATTCATGCGCTTTAAGATGCCGCTTAGCCGAATACGCTATCTGAAGTAGGAGCGACGTAAATTGAACAAATGTGACAGAATTACGCTAAATTCTTATAATAACCATAATATAAAATGATCTAATGGGGTCTCTGATTACCCTATCATAGAAGCTTAGTAGTGCATTTTAATCGACATTTCATGCCCTTTAAGATTCAGCTTAGCCCAATACGCTATCTGAAATAGGAGCGACGTAAATCGAGTAAATGTGGTTCAATTACGCTGAATTCTTATATTAACAATAATATAAAATGAACTAATCGGGTCTCTGATTACCCTATCATAGCAGTTTAATAGTGCATTTTACTCGATATTCCACGCGCTTTAAGATGCAGCCTATCCCAATACGCTATCTGAAATAGGGGCGACGTAGATTGAACAAATGTGATAAAATTACGCTGCATTCTTAAATTAACAATAATATAAAATGATCTAATCGTGTCTCCGATTGCCCTATCATAGAAGCTTGATAGTGCATTTTACTCGTCATTTCATGCCGTTTAAGGTGCCGCATAGCCCAATACGCTATCTGAAATAGGAGCGACGTAAATTGATCAAATGTGATAGAATTACGCCGAATTCTTATATTAAACGTAATATAAAATGATCAAATCTGGTCTCTGATGGCCCTACCCTAGAACTTTAATAGTGCATTTTACTTGACATTTCATGCGCTTTAAGATGCCACCTAGCCCAATACGCTATCTGAAATTGGAGCTACGTGAATTGAACAAATGTGATGGAATTACGCAGAATTCTTATATTAACCATAATATAAAATGCTATAATCGGGTCTCTGATAGCCCTATCATAGAAGGTTAGTGGTGCATTTTACTCGTCATTCCATACGCCTTAAGATGCCGCCTATCCCAATACGCTATCTGAAATAGGAGCGACATAAATTGAACAAATGTGATAGAATTTCGCTGAATTCCTATAATAACCTTAATATAAAATGATCTAATCGGGTCTCTGATTGCCCTATCATCGATGGTTAGTAGTGCATTTTACTCGACATTTCATGCGCTGTAAGATGCCGCCTAGCTCGATTCGCTATCTGAGATAGGAGCGACGTGAATTGGACAAATGTGATAGAATTACGCAGAATTCTTATATTTACCATAATATAATACGATTTATTCTGGTCTCTGATTGCCCTATCATAGAAGTTTAATAGTGCATTTTACTCGTCATTTCATGCGCTTTAAGATACCGCCTAGTCCAATACGCTATCTGAAGTTGGAGCTACGTAAATAGAACAAATGTGATAGAATTACGCTGAATTCTTATATTAATCATAATTTAAAATGATCTAATCTGGTCTCTGATGGCCTTATCATATAAGTTTAGTAGTGCATTTTACTCGGCATTTCATGCGCTTTATGATACCACCTAGCCCAATACACTATCTGAAATAGGAGCGTCGTAAATTGAACAAGTGTGATAAAATTACGCCGAATTCTTATATTAACAATAATATAAAATGATCTAATCGTGTCTCCGAATGCTCTATCATAGAAGTTTAATAGTGCATTTTACTCGTCCTTTCATGCGCTTTAAATTGACGCATAGCCCAGTACGCTATTTGAAATAGGAGCGACGTAAATTGAACAAATGTGATAGAATTACGCAGAATTCTTATATTAACCATAATATAATACGATCTATTCGGGTCTCTGATTGCCCTATCATAGAAGTTTAATAGTGCATTTGACTCGTCATTTCATGCGCTTTAAGGTGCCGTCTAGCCCAATTCGGTATTTGAAATAGGAGCGACGTATATTGAAAAAATGTGATAGGATTAGGCTGAATTCTTATATCAATCATAATATAAGATGACCTAATCGGGTCTCTGATCGCCCTATCCTAGAAGTTTTGTAGTGCATTTTACTCGACATTTCATGCGCTTTAAGATGCCATCTAGCCCAAAACGCTATCTGAAATAGGGGCGACGTACATTGAACAAATGTGATAAAATTACGCAGAATTCGTATCTTAACCATAATTTAAAATGATCTAATCGGGTCTCTGATTGCCCTATCATAGAAGTTTAATAGTGCATTTTATTCGTCATTTCATGCGCTTTAAGGTGTCGCCTCGCCCAATACGCTATCTGAAATAGGAGCGACGTAAAGTGAACAAATGTGGTAGAATTCTGCGGAATTCTTACATTAATCATAATAAAAGATAACCTAATCGGGTGTCTGATTGCCATATCGGAGAAGTTTAGTAGTGCATTTTACTCGACATTTCATGCGCTTAAGATGCCACCCAGCCCAGTACGCCATCTGAAATAGGAGCGACGTAAATTGAACAAGTGTGATACAAGTACGCAGAATTCTTATATTATACATAATATAAAATGATCTACTCGGGTCTCTGTTTGCCCTAACCTAGAAGTTTAATGGTGCCCTTCACTCGTCATTTCATGCGCTTTATGGTACCGCTTAGCCCAATACGCTATATGAAATATTAGCGACGTAAATTGAACAAATGTGATAGAATTACGGTGCATCCTTATATTAATCATAATATAAGATGACCTAATCGGGTCTCTGTTTGCCCTACCTTAGAAGTTTAATAGTGCATTTCACTCGACATATCATGCGCTTTAAGAAGCCACCTAGCCTAGTACGCTATCTGAAATAGGGGCGACGTAAATTGATCAAATGAGATAAAATTACGCTGCATTCTTATATTAAAAATAATATAAAATGATCTAATCGGGTGTCTGATTGCCCTATCATAGAAGTTTAATAGTACATTTTACTCGTCATTTCATGCGCTTTAAGGTGCCGCTTAACCCAACACGCTTTCTGAATAAGGAGCGACGTAAATTGAACAAATGTGATAGAATTACGCAGAATTCTTATAATAACCATAACTTAAAATGATCTAGTCGGGTCTCTGACTGCCCTATCATGGAAGTTTAAAATTGCATTTTACTCGTCATTCCATGCGCTTTAAGGTGCCGCCTAGCCCAATGCGCTATCTGAAATAGGAGCGACGTAAATTGAACAAATGTGATAGAATTACGCAGAATTCTAATATTAATCATAATTTAAAATGACCTAATCGGATCTCTGATTGCCCTATCAGAGAAGTTTAGTAGTGCATTTTACTCGACATTTCATGCGCTTTAAGATTCCGCCTCGCCCAATACGCTATCTGAAATAGGAGCGACGTAAATTGAATAAATGTGATAGAGTTACGTAGAATTCTTATATAAACCATAATATAAAATGATCTCATCGGGTCTCTGATTGCCCTATCAAAGAAGTTTAGTACTGCATTTTACTCGTCATGCCATGCGCTTTAAGGTGCCGCTTGGCCCAATACGCTATCTGAAATAGGAGCGACATAAATTGAACAAATGTGATAAAATTACGTTGAATTCTTATATTAACAATAATACAAAATGATCTAATCGCGTCTCTGATTGCACTATCATAGAAGTTTACTAGTGCATTTTACTCGACATGTCATGCGCTTTAAGATGCCACCTAGCCCAATACGCTATCTGAAATAGGGGCGACGTAAATTGAACAAATGTGATAGAATTACGCAGAATTCTTACATTAAACATAATATAATACGATCTATCCGGGTCTCTGATTGCCCTATCAAAGAAGTTTAGTAGTGCATTTTACTCGCCATTTCATGCGCTTTAAGGTGCCGCTTAGCCCAATACGCTATCGGAAATAGGAGCGACGTAAATTGAACAAATGTGATAGTATCTCGCTCCATTCTTATATTAACCATAATATAAAATCATATAATTGGGTCTCTGATGGCCGTATTTGAGAGGGTTAGTAGTGCATTTTACTCGCCATTTCCTGCGTTTTAAGATGCCGCCTAGCTCAATACGATATCTGGTGTAGGAGAGACGTGAAATGGACAAAATGTGAAAGAGTTACGATGAATTCTTAAATTAACAATAATATAAGATGATCTAATCGGGATTCTGATTGCCCTATCATAGAAGTTTACTAGTGCATTTTACTCGACATTTCATGCGCTTTAAGATGCCACCTAGCCCAATACGCTATCTGAAATAGGGGCGACGTAAATTGGACAAATGTGATAGAATTACGCTGCATCCTTATATTAATCATAATATAAGATGACCTGATCGGGTCTCTGATTCCCAGATCCTAGAAGTTTAGTATTGCATTTTACTCGTCATTTCATGCGCTTTAAGGTGCACCCTATCCCAATACGCGATCTGAAATTAGAGCTACGTAAATTAAACTAATGTGATAGAGTTACGACGAATTCTTAAATTAACCTTAATATACGACGATCTAATCGGGTCTCTGATTGCCCCATCCTAGAAGTTTAGTAGTACACTTTACTCGACATTTCATGCGCTTTAAGATGCCGCTTAGACGAATACGCAACCTGAAGCAGGAGCGACGTAAATTGAACAAATGTGATAGAATTATGCAGATTTCTTATATTAACCATAATATAATATGATCTATTCGGGTCTCTGATTGCCCTATCATAGAAGTTTAGTAGTGCATTTCACTAGTCATTTCATGCGCTTTAAGGTGCCGCCTAGCCCAGTACGCTATCTGAAATAGGGGCGACGTAAATTGAATAAATGTGATAGAATTACGCGGAATTCTTATATTAACCATAATTTAAAATGACCTTGTCGGGTCTGTGATTGCCCTATCCGAGAAGTTTAGTAGTGCATTTTACTCGACATTTCATGCGCTTTAAGATGCCACCTAGTCCAAAACGCTATCTGAAATAGGAGCGACATAAATTGAACAAATGTGATAAAATTACGTTGAATTCTTATATTAACAATAATACAGAATGATCTAATCGGGTCTCTGATTGCACTCTCATAGAAGTTTACTAGTGCATTTCACTCGACATTTCATGCGCTTTAAGATGCCACCTAGCCCAATACGCTATCTGAAATAGGGGCGACGTAAATTGAACAAATGTGATAGAATTACGCAGAATTGTTATATTAACCATAATTTAAGATGATCTAATCGGGTCTCTGATTGCCCTGTTACAGAAGTTCAGCAGTGCATTTTACTCGTCATTTCATGCGCTTTAAGGCGCCGTCTAGCCCAATCCGCTATCTGAAATTGGAGCAGCGTAAATTGAATAAATGTGATAGAGTTACGCAGAATTCTTATATAAACCATAATATAAAATGATCTCATCGGGTCTCTGATTGCCCTATCAAAGAAGTTTAGTACTGCATTTTACTCGTCACGCCATGCGCTTTAAGGTGCCGCCTAGCCCAATACGCTATCTGAAATAGGAGCGACGTAAATTGAACAAATGTGATAGAATTTTGCTGAATTCTTATAATAACCATAATATAATATGATCTATTCGGGTCTCTCATTGTCCTATCATAGAAGTTTAATAGTGCATTTCACTCGCCATTTCATGCGCTATAAGGTGCCGCCTAGCCCAGTACGCTATCTGAAATATGGGCGACGTAAATTGAACAAATGTGATAAAATTACGCTGTATTCTTATATTAACCATAATATAATACGATCTATTCGGGTCTCTGATTGCCCTATCATAGAAGTTTAATAGTGGATTTTACTCGTCACATCATGCGCATTAAGGTGCCGCCTAGCCCAATACGCTATCTGAAATAGGAGCGACATAAATTGAACAAATGTGATAAAACTACGTTGAATTCTTATATTAACAATAATACAAAATGATCTAATCGGGTCTCTGATTGCACTGTCATAGAAGTTTACTAGTGCATTTTACTCGACATTTCATGCGCTTTAAGATGCCACCTAGCCCAATACGCTATCTGAAATAGGGGCGACGTAAATTGAACAAATGTGATAGAATTACGCAGAATTCTTATATTAACCATAATTTAAGATGATCTAATCGGGTCTCTGATTGCCCTGTCACAAAAGTTCAGCAGTGTATTTTACTCGTCATTTCAGGCGCTTTAAGGCGCCGTCTAGCTCAATCCGCTATCTGAAATTGGAGCAGCGTAAATTGAATAAATGTGATAGAGTTACGCAGAATTCTTATATAAACCATAATATAAAATGATCTCATCGGGTCTCTGTTTGTCCTATCAAAGAAGTTTAGTACTGCATTTTACTGGTCACGCCATGCGCTTTAAGGTGCCGCTTAGCCCAATGCGCTATCTGAAAAGGGAGCGACGTAAATTGTACAAGTGTGATAGAATTACGCAGAATTCTTATATTAACCATAATTTAAAATGACCTTGTCGGGTCTGTGATTGCCCTATCCGAGAAGTTTAGTAGTGCATTTTACTCGTAATTGCATACGCTTTAAGATGCCGCTTAGCCCAATGCAATATCTGAAATAGGAGCTGCGTAAATTGAATGAATGTGATAGAGTTACGCAGAATTCTTATATTAACCATAATATAAAATGATCTAATCGGGTCTCTGTTTGCCCTACCCTAGAAGTTTAATAGTGCATTTTACTCGACATTTCATGCGCTTTAAGACGCCAACAAGCCCAATACGCTATCTCTAAATAGGGGCGACGTAAATTGAACAAATGTGACAGAATTACGCAGAATTCTTATATTAAACATAATATAATACGATCTATCCGGTTCTCTGATTGCCCTATCATAGAAGTTTAATAGTGCATTTTACTCGTCATTTCATGCGCTTTAAGGAGCCGCCTAGCCCAATACGCTATCTGAAATAGGAGCGACATAAATTGAACAAATGTGATAGAATTACGCAGAATTCTTATATTAACCATAATATAATACGATCTATTCTGGCTTCTGATTGCCCTATCATAGAAGTTTGATAGTGCATTTTACTCGTCATTTCATGCGCTTTAAGGTGCCGCTCAGTCCAATACGCTATCTGAAAGAGGAGCGACACAAATTGAAAAAATGTGATAGAAGTACGCAGAAATCTTATATTAACCATAATATAAAATGATCTAATCGGGTCTCAGATTGCACAATCATAGAAGGTTAGTAGTGCATCTTGCTCGTCATTTCAATCGCTTTAAGGTGTCGCCTAGCCCAATACGCTATCGGATATAGGAGCGACATAAATTGAACAAGTGTGATGGCATTACGCAGAATTTTTATATTAACCATAATATAATACGATCTATTCGGGTCTCTGATTGCCCTATCATATAAGTTTAATATTGCATTTTACTCGTCATTTCATGCGCTTTAAGATGCCACCTAGCCCAATAAGCTATCTGAAATTGGAGCTACGTAAATTGAACAGACGTGATAGAATTATGCAGAATTCATATATTAACCATAATATAATACGATGTATTCGGGTCTCTGATTGCCCTATCATAGAAGTTTAATAGTGCATTTTAGTCATCATTTCATGCGCTTTAAGGTGCCGCCTAGCCCAATACGCTATCTGAAATAAGTGTGACGTAAATTGAACAAATGTGATAGAAATTTGCTGAATTCTTATATTAACCATAACATAATACGATGTATTCGGGTCTCTGATTGCCCTATCATAGAAGTTTAATAGTGCATTTTACTCGTCCTTTCATGTGCTTTAAGGTGCCGCCTAGCCCAGTACGCTATCTGAAATAGGAGCGACGTAAATTGAACAAATGTGATAGAATTTTGCTGAATTCTTATATTAACCATAATATAAGATGACCTAATCGGGTCTCTGGTTGCCCTATCCGAGAAGTTTAGTAGTGCATTTTACTCGACATTTCATGCGCTTTAAGGTGCCGCCTAGCCCAATACGCTATCTTTAATAGGGGCGACGTAAACTGAACAAATCTGATAGAATTATGCAGAATTCTTATATTAACCATAATATAAAACGATCTAATAGGGCCTCTGATTGCCCTGTCATAGAAGTTTAATAGTTCATTTTACTCGTCAGTCCATGCGCTTTAAGATGTCGCCTATCCCAATACGCTATCTGAAATAGGAGCGACGTAAATTGAACAAATTTGATAGAATTACGCTGCATCCTTATATTAATCAAAACATAAGATGACCTTATAGGGTCTCTGATTGCCTTATCCCAGAAGTTTAATAGTGCATTGTACTCGACATTTCATGCGCTTTAAGGTGCCGCTTAGCCCAATACGCTATCTGAAATAGGAGCGACGTAAATTGAACAAATGTGATTGAATTTCGCTGAATTCTTATATTAACCATAACATAGAATGATCTAATCGGGTCTCTGATTGCCCTATCATAGAAGTTCGATAGTGCATTTTGCTCGTCATTTCTTGCGCTTTAAGGTGCCGCCTAGCCCAATACGCTATCTGAAATAGGAGCGACATAAATTGAACAAATGTGATAGAATTACGCAGAATTCTTATATTAACCATAATATAGAATGATCTAATCGGCTCTCTGATTGCCCTATCATAGAAGTTTTATAGTGCATTTTACTCGCCATTCCATGCGCTTTAAGGTGCCGCCTATCCCAATACGCTATCTGAAATAGGAGCGACGTAAATTGAACAAATTTGATAGAATTACGCTGCATCCTTATATTAATCAAAACATAAGATGACCTTATAGGGTCTCTGATTGCCTTATCCCAGAAGTTTAATAGTGCATTTTACTCGTCATTTCTTGCGCTTTAAGGTGCCGCCTAGTCCAATACGCTATCTGAAATAGGAGCTACATAAATTGAACTAACGTGATAGAATTACGCAGAATTCTTATATTAACCATAATATAATACGATCTATTCGGGTCTCTGATTGCCCTATCATAGAAGTACAATAGTGCATTTTACTCGTCATTTCTTGCGCTTTAAGGTGCCATCTAGGCCAATACGCTATCTGAAATAGGAGCGACATAAATTGAACAAATGTGATAGAATTACGCAGAATTCTTATATTAACCATAATATAATACGATCTATTCTGGCTTCTGATTGCCCTATCATAGAAGTTTGATAGTGCATTTTACTCGTCATTTCATGCGCTTTAAGGTGCCGCTCAGTACAATACGCTATCTGAAAGAGGAGCGACACAAATTGAAAAAATGTGATAGAAGTACGCAGAAATCTTATATTAACCATAATATAAAATGATCTAATCGGGTCTCAGATTGCACAATCATAGAAGGTTAGTAGTGCATTTTGCTCGTCATTTCAATCGCTTTAAGGTGTCGCCTAGCCCAATACGCTATCGGATATAGGAGCGACAGAAATTGAACAAGTGTGATGGCATTACGCAGAATTTTTATATTAACCATAATATAATACGATCTATTCGGGTCTCTGATTGCCCTATCATATAAGTTTAATATTGCATTTTACTCGTCATTTCATGCGCTTTAAGATGCCACCTAGCCCAATAAGCTATCTGAAATTGGAGCTACGTAAATTGAACAGACGTGATAGAATTATGCAGAATTCATATATTAACCATAATATAATACGATGTATTCGGGTCTCTGATTGCCCTATCATAGAAGTTTAATAGTGCATTTTAGTCATCATTTCATGCGCTTTAAGGTGCCGCCTAGCCCAATACGCTATCTGAAATAAGTGTGACGTAAATTGAACAAATGTGATAGAAATTTGCTGAATTCTTATATTAACCATAACATAATACGATGTATTCGGGTCTCTGATTGCCCTATCATAGAAGTTTAATAGTGCATTTTACTCGTCCTTTCATGTGCTTTAAGGTGCCGCCTAGCCCAGTACGCTATCTGAAATAGGAGCGACGTAAATTGAACAAATGTGATAGAATTTTGCTGAATTCTTATATTAACCATAATATAAGATGACCTAATCGGGTCTCTGGTTGCCCTATCCGAGAAGTTTAGTAGTGCATTTTACTCGACATTTCATGCGCTTTAAGGTGCCGCCTAGCCCAATACGCTATCTTTAATAGGGGCGACGTAAACTGAACAAATCTGATAGAATTATGCAGAATTCTTATATTAACCATAATATAAAACGATCTAATAGGGCCTCTGATTGCCCTGTCATAGAAGTTTAATAGTTCATTTTACTCGTCAGTCCATGCGCTTTAAGATGTCGCCTATCCCAATACGCTATCTGAAATAGGAGCGACGTAAATTGAACAAATTTGATAGAATTACGCTGCATCCTTATATTAATCAAAACATAAGATGACCTTATAGGGTCTCTGATTGCCTTATCCCAGAAGTTTAATAGTGCATTGTACTCGACATTTCATGCGCTTTAAGGTGCCGCTTAGCCCAATACGCTATCTGAAATAGGAGCGACGTAAATTGAACAAATGTGATTGAATTTCGCTGAATTCTTATATTAACCATAACATAGAATGATCTAATCGGGTCTCTGATTGCCCTATCATAGAAGTTCGATAGTGCATTTTGCTCGTCATTTCTTGCGCTTTAAGGTGCCGCCTAGCCCAATACGCTATCTGAAATAGGAGCGACATAAATTGAACAAATGTGATAGAATTACGCAGAATTCTTATATTAACCATAATATAGAATGATCTAATCGGCTCTCTGATTGCCCTATCATAGAAGTTTTATAGTGCATTTTACTCGCCATTCCATGCGCTTTAAGGTGCCGCCTATCCCAATACGCTATCTGAAATAGGAGCGACGTAAATTGAACAAATTTGATAGAATTACGCTGCATCCTTATATTAATCAAAACATAAGATGACCTTATAGGGTCTCTGATTGCCTTATCCCAGAAGTTTAATAGTGCATTTTACTCGTCATTTCTTGCGCTTTAAGGTGCCGCCTAGTCCAATACGCTATCTGAAATAGGAGCTACATAAATTGAACTAACGTGATAGAATTACGCAGAATTCTTATATTAACCATAATATAATACGATCTATTCGGGTCTCTGATTGCCCTATCATAGAAGTACAATAGTGCATTTTACTCGTCATTTCTTGCGCTTTAAGGTGCCATCTAGGCCAATACGCTATCTGAAATAGGAGCCACATAAATTGAACAAATGTGATAGAATTATGCAGAATTCTTATATTAACCATAATATAGAATGATCTGTTCGGGTCTCTGATTGCCCTATCATAGAAGTTTTATAGTGCATTTTACTGGCCATTCCATGCGCTTTAAGGTGCCGCCTATCCCAATACGCTATCTGAAATGGGAGCTACGTAAATTCAACAAATGTGATTGAATTACGATAAATTCTAAAATTAACCATAATATAAAATGATCTAATCGGCTCCCTGTTTGCCCTACCCTAGAAGTTTAATAGTGCATTTTACTCGACATTTCATGCGCTTTAAGATGCCGCCTAGCCCAATACGCTATCTGAAATAGGAGCGACGTGAATTGAACAAATGTGATAGAATTTCGCTGAATTCTTAAATGAACGACAGATCGAACGCTCCCTTCGGGTCGATCACGGTTGGCTTCACGGTGTTCGTAACAATATGATCTAATCGGGTCTCCGTTTGCCCTACCCTAGAAGTTTAATAGTGCATTTTGCTCGACATTTCATGCGCTTTAGGATGCCACCTAGCCCAATACGCTATCTGAAATAGGAGCGACATAAATTGAACAAATGTGATAGAATTACGCAGAATTCTTATATTAACCATAATATAATACGATCTATTCTGGTTTCTGATTGCCCTATCATAGAAGTTTAATAGTGCATTTTAGTCATCATTTCATGCGCTTTAAGGTGCCGCCTAGCCCAATACGCTATCTGAAATAAGTGCGACGTAAATTGAACAAATGTGATAGAAATTTGCTGAATTCTTATATTAACCATAATATAATATGATCTATTCGGGTCTCTGATTGCCCTATCATGGAAGTTTAATAGTGCACTTCACTCGTCATTTCATGCGCTTTAAGGTGCCGCCTAGCCCAGTATGCTATCTGAAATAGGAGCGACGTAAATTGAACAAATGTGATAAAATTACGCTGAATTCTTATATTAACCATAATATAATACGATCTATTCGGGTCTCTGATTGCCCTATCATAGAAGTTTAATAATGAATTTTACTCGTCACATCATGCGCTTTAAGGTACCGCATAGCCCAATACGCTATCTGAAATAGGAGCGAAATAAATTGAACAAATGTGATAAAATTACGTTGAATTCTTATATTAACAATAATACAAAATAATCTAATCGGGTCTCTGATTGCACTGTCATAGAAGTTTACTAGTGCATTTTACTCGACATTTCATGCGCTTTAAGATGCCGCCTAGCCC